>CAWZYM010000197.1:0-165000 GCA_963966185.1 Rhabditoides inermis | reverse complement strand
ATGACCAGTGAAACTATTTAGACGAAGGCATCATAGCACAGACTACACAAAGTGAACGCTCTCCTAGAACGATCTAAGATCTACCTCCGCCGGGGAGAGATTGAGCGGGATCAGACGGGGGATTAGCGAGGCAGATCGCGCAGAAATGAAGGGAGGGTCAGCTCCATTACATTACATATCCCAGCAAAAAAGTTGAGCCTTAGCCGAGCTCTCGGAAAGTGGAGCGAGTAGCTATTCACAAAACTAAAAAAAGATGGTTGCATGTTGCATCACATGTGCTGAAATGAGAAAAATACAGCTGTGAGCAAACATGCAAACACTCTTTTTAATACATTCGGGCGAACAATACAGTTCTCAAAGATGTACTCGTACAGAATATAGATCGAGGACCTTTGCGCGGAGTGAACATAACAAATAACACACTGCGCGCGCGGAAAAAGCGCATTCGTTTGTGCTACGTGCAGTTTCACTCTCTTGAGAGTAACAATGGAGTTCACAAGAGCAGTGAGATGATAGTGAGAGTTTCGGAAGAGTGGAGACAAGAGGGAGTCCGGAGAGTCCGGAATGGTGAGTGGGGAACGTGTCGGATTAACGGCGAGGGCAAGGCTACTCGACTGATCAGAGTGACAGGGTGGTGGGAGAAGAACTGGGGATCCGTTACACTCCACCCGACTCCCGGTTCCCAACCCGGCAATTAGAACTAGAGGGTATGAGAACTGACCGTCACCGAGAAACCAGACACATAACAAGTTCGAATCTAGTCCAATCGCTGATAGCAGGGGGAAACGAGAAATTTGCATACGTGCATTTCAGGGCTGCGATCTCGGGAGGATCGGGAGCAAATGTGAAGGGGCTACCCCCTAGGCGTTTCAGGACTCTCTTTGCAACTCGCGGTCAAGGAGTTGGCCGAATACGCCACTCAAAAGGTCGTCGAACCTCGCGCCCCCGAAAAGATTGCGTTCATATGAAAAGAAGTAGGTAAAGGCAATATGTAACATCTCTGAAAACAGGCGGTCTCTAACGAGTAGTCGCTCGAATATGAGTGTTCATCTGTGTGTACAGAGAGTGAGAGTGGCCCGAGATAGCAAAAAGGTATCCGGACGGACAATTAAATAGTGCGCCGAGAGGAGAAAGGGAGGGGGGAGTGTGAGGAGACCCGCAAGAAACCAAACCGCAATACTATTATCCAGTGTGGGTGTGAATGCATATGAACCTAATTTGACCGGAAATGGAGGGCAACACTGTTGTTTTTGCAGCAATACGCAATACGGACTGTTCAAAGATCATTTCTGCAACTGTATGTTTCCAAAAGAAATCACTTACTTTACTGAACATTGTTGGTTCAAAGGTATGATAAACAAATATATTATTCTCTTTTCCATGTGCACGATCAAGTTACTATAAAGTTAAAAGAATACAAAATGATTTGAATGACTTGGTTTCACCCCTCCAACTCTGCTCCTTCTCCTCACTTCTCCCTCTCCCCCTCCTTCCTCCAGCCGCCACCCCTTGATTGGCACCTCGTCATGCGCTTCTCACCCCGCCATGCGTGAAATGACATTCACCCCTCTCTCTGTCGCCGCCCCTGTCACCCTACCGTACCCCCTCTGTGTCGTGACGGGACCGCGCTGTCACTCATCAGGTTGTCACCCGATGATGTTCCCGGCATTCCATGGGGGAATCTTGTCGCAGCAGGCATTGACGCTTTAATTCAATCCGGGGAGGTAGTGCGCGCGTGTGTGTGTGTGCGCGCAATAGTAGAGTGACCTCCGGCCCGAACGCTTACCAGTTTAGGCAGAGTCTATACGACCGCTTCGCGCGGCGCTCCACTTTCGCTCTCGCTTACCGTCCCACTATACGACTCCTCTATTTTTAGCCCCTTCTCCGATAAGAGAACTCGCTAAACATTTCTCTAGCGTTCTAGATAAGGGGCGGAGGGCACGTGGTCAGCTGGGTACGGTATGGATGGCAAAGGACTGAACAATGGGCATGGAATTGTTTCAGTGCACTAGTCCCTGTGTAGTGCATACAGTAGTCTGACTCGGACAATGCCCCCTGGAGAGAAGCAAGCTGGACACACACACACATCCATGCACATTCAGCGTTCCATATCAATCGCGCGTACGCTATCGCCCCCCCCCCTCGCCTATTTTGGTCATGTGTGTGTTTGCTTTTGCCCGCAAGCGCCGCTGGGCATTGATAGCCGCCCTCAGGCAAAAGGTTTGCTACACACAATCACTGTGTGATAAGAACGATATGGCACTCCCCGTCTTCCCTGGGGAGGGACTATAGTACCACTTGACCGCTTGTTTCTTTCACCGAATCTTTACCCTGATGATATGATCGTGGTTATTTATCTTTTGCCTCTCTGATTGTGTCTTTTTGTTTTGCCTCGAGGACCTGACCGAGTGAGAGCGGAGTGAGTGAGAGAGACGGAGAGAGAGAGAGAGTGGGGACGAGTGAGAGGCGCAGTGAGTGACCGAGTGTTACAGTGAGAGTATGAGCGTGATCCCTCGCTGATCCGCATCACAACAACAATAACAACAAGCACAACCAGTAGTTGAGTAGTATAGCCCGCCTGTCACACCCATTACGCTCTGCGTTCTACACATGCAAATCGCTCGACGGAGGCTCTTGTCATGTACGATTCCCTCCCTCCCTCTCTATCCTTTTCCCTCTGTCACCGCGCATTTCCTCGCTGGTCAGTCCATATATGAATCCCTGCTCCCTTCCATACTTCCCAAGCGCTGGGTCAGCTTTGTCAATCCACAATGCCCTTATATCTATTGCCTGCTCTGCGCACTCTGGCCCTCTCACTTCCCCCCGCTCTCTCGCCACTCTCTCGCTCTTTCCGCACATTTCATGAACGTATTATTACGAGGCGGCGGGCGCGCGCACCGTTCCCTACGACCGCATTCATATATAAACTTCCCCGCCACGTCTACGAGCTTCATCGATTCGATCCGGACGCCTTGCAGATCGGGGTCCTTCTTAACCTTCTGGTCCTTCTGAACGGTCCCTGACTACAGCCCGTGCCTTCTTGCTTTCCCCCTCTCCCCCTCCCCTTGCCATTATAGGATTGTGCGTGTGCGTGCGGTGACCGTTTTTGCGCGTCGCGAGATGAAGCCAGTAATCAGCGCATTCCGGGCGGTCCGCCCCGCCTCCTCACGCTCCGCCCACCGATTATACGGCTCCCCGCGGCGGCGGCTAGCTATATAATTCCCCTTCGGTTTTTGTCCGGCTTCTGGTATATCGGCGGCGGGAATTTACGATAGAGGGGGGAAGGGGCGAAGGCAGCCGAGCATATGAGATGTGCACAAAGATGTGTCGTAATTCAGGCCGAATGCGAGAAGTGACACCAGATGATCATATGATCCGCAGCATAGTTATAAATTTATGGACCCGGCTTGACTCCCACATAGCATCCTCACTTTCGTAGGCACTTTCGAGAAGGCATGTGATTTCCTGTATAGTGTTCTCTTTCTCCCCATGTATTGGTCATCCCTGCCTTCGGGCGCGCGCGAGAGAGAGAGTGAAAGGCCAGTGACTGCTCTCGAATCGGCGGGCCTGACTCACCGCCCGCCCGTAGGGGCGCGATTCAAGCACACCTTCTCTCTATACTACGCACCTGCCTTTCAACTGTACGCTTCTCTGCATATGTGCACATGTAGTTCCTGTTTTGTTGTGTGCCGATAGATTGTACCCCTGCCCCGGGGGTGGTCCGCACGCGAGAGAGGCCCGCTTCTTTCGGTGTCGCTTCTTTGCACATTCGCGTGCGCCCGCTGCAATGATAATCATCTCGAAAGCAGACGACGACAATACGCCGCATAATTTCATCCCTGTGTGTCTTTTGACACTCGCTCTGCTAGCACGCAGAGGGGGCGTCTGGGTGGGCGCGGGTTACGGTAGAGCGGGAGAGGAGACCACCCAACCCCCGAGCCAGAACCTCCGCCCCCCCCCCCTAAGGAACACATCTCCATGTACTAGTATCACTGTGCTCATCGGAGCGTATCGTCGCGCTCTCTCTCTCTCTCTTTCGTCTCTTTCACCTCTTGTGTTTTCTCGTCATTACCCGGGTTCAGCTACTGAAAGTAACGTGTTCATATACTTTTTGTATCATTCTCGTTTTAGAGTATGCACATGTGAGCGCGACCCGCACTGGACAAGTATACTTCTACCGTACCCGATCCACTCTACTCAAACATGCTCGACAGCCGAACGCTCGCGGTACGTTTAGCATACGTTTCGAGAGTGTAGTAGACAGAACATTTTGAACCCCGGCCGAATCCTCGAAATTCCTTGATACCCTGTTTGCGCAAGACAATCCCTTTCGATTGGCAGGGAGAGAGAGAGTGCTGGCGACCCCTCCGGCGCATTCCTCCCTCTCTCTCCCTCCCTCCCACTCTCTCCCTCTCTTCCTCTCTCCCTCTCTCTCAACCGTGTGTGTGGTCGCGCTCGCCAGACAGGAACACAGGACCAGTCCACCCCGGCAGCGGACCACTACCGGGGAGTGCGCAGGCGCGCAGAGCGAGGGGCAAGGGACCACTGGAGACGGGGGGAGCGCGGACGCGCCCGTTGACACTCACAAGCAAACAGCGCCTTTTGATTCGCCTCTCTCTCTCTCTCTCTCTCAACTCGCCCAGAGTGCGCGCGCAGGCATCCGCGCACAGCTATTTTCGGCGACGACTCGCAAGTGAGTCTCTCTCGGACCGGTAGTCCCCCTCTACCCACCAAAGCACGCCTCCCAACATAACAGAACACTTTCTCGACGTGTACCGGTATTCTATAGGGAAAGGCGAGAGAAAGTGAACTAGTATAACATCACTAACCGCTCATCGCCAATGTCCATCGCTCTGGTTTCGCACTCCCCCCAGATTAGCATAAAGTTGAACGCTCTCGGCGGACAGATCCCCCTTCTCTGACACATACCGGTTCGGCTACCGAGTTTCGGAGAGAGAGAGAGAGAGAGAGAGAGAGAGATGAGAGGACTGGGTGTTTAGTATGTGATTCTGACCTGCCCCTGACTGTGCTGGTGCGGCCGGCAGCAGAGAGAGGGGAGGCGCGAACCGGTCGGGTGGTCAGAGAGCGCAAGGGGCAGCGGCGACAGAGAGAGAGAAAGAGAAAGAGAGAGAGAGAGAGAGAGAGGAGAGAGAGAGGAGAAAGAGAGAGAGAGAGAGAGAGAAAGAGAGAGAGAGAGAGAGAGAGAGAGAGAGAGAGAGAGAGGGCGCATGCAACGCCCCCCTGTGCGCAGCAGCACCCGCCGCCGCAACAACCACTACTATTCCACGCAACCCCCAAGCATACTATACTCACTCCCTGACCTACCTAGCTACTGATCTACTGCCTTCTACTTCCGACCGAGAATGGTACGGCCCCGTTTTTCGAGCGGATGGAGCGACCGCGCGTACCCATGGGCGATCTAGGTTTCTAATGGCATTTCCATGGTGGTGGTCTCCTTGTGTCACTATGTGGAAGTTCTTTCTCTCTCTCTCTCTCTCTCTCTCTCTCTCTCTCTCTCTCTTTCTTCCCGCACTCGTTTCTAGCTTGCAACACTTCGCGCCACTTGAGCAGCAGCCAAACACTCGGATACACTCATTCTTTCTGTTCCTCGAGTTTTTTCGGACTTCTGGGTTGAACTTTCCTGATTCATGATGACTTCATTTTGACTCTCCTTCACAATACGCGCTTGTTTCGTCTTGCGTTTTGTATTGTGTCCTGTGTTTTCATGGACTTCACGATTTCACCAGATTGACCGTTCTCATTCATGCCAGTTTTTCTCCTGTCCGCTGTCGGTGTTCGATTTGTATTGCTGGTTCAGCTCTCCCTCTGGTCATATTGAAATCACGCGGTCTATCTTCATATCGAATTTTGCAAGTTCCACTCTTTTTGCGCGCCGATCCGCTCTGATCACTTGAACTTGATCCTTGTGGCGTCATCTCCTGCCCCTGGCATTTGCCCCCGTTCTCTCTCTCTCTCTCTCTCTCGTCGTCATCCAGACATGGTCTCGGCTCTCGCGTCTCTTATCCTGGAATTGCATCGCTGGGGTGGGCGGCTATCCCTAGCCATAGCCGTCCAGTTCTCGCTAGCCGCCCTCCCAAACTTGGAACACCCTGCCCCCGCCGCTGACCGGTTTCTGTCGCGGCGTCTCTTCGCGCTTCCCGCTCTCTCGCGCGCTCTCGCGTCTGCACACTCCGCGGACGCACCGCTCTCTCGCCCACAGAGTGTCCTTTGCCCGTGTATAGCCCCCGGGGTGAATTGCACCATCTCCCCATCGAATCACACAAGATCCAGATCTGGGAAGTGTGGGGAGAGAGAGAGAGAGAGAGAGAGAGAGTGGAATCTCTCCCACCCCGTCGTCTCTGTCTAGCATACTCTTTTTCGCGCCCCATCTTTGCATGGTGAGAAAGAAGCCGGGATCTCGGCGTACCATCTATGGCAGAACGAGGGGGCGCTGACGGGGGGGGCAGACGGGGGGTCGGCGGGGGTCCGGGTGTCGGCGCCCCGCGGGGGACAAGTCGGCTCAGCAAAATCCTCACCCCCTGCTCCGGTCTTACGTCAGTCCGGCGCTACTGTGACAATGCGCGAGTATAACTCGAGTGACCAGTTCGCACAACCGGTCGGATTACGCCACGGAGGGAGAGAGAGAGGGAGAGAGAGAGAGAGAGAGAGAGAGAGAGGGAAGGAGAGAGAGAGCAGGCGCAACAGAACCTGTCCGTCCCGTGAGGCTAATGATTGTGTTCGGTCAGAGGGGGGATAACTGGAAAATACCCGCATCGAGTATTTTGTTGTAGTATCGCGGTTGCAGGGGAGAAGAGAGGAGAGAGAGAGAGAGAGAGATGGAGAGAGAGGGAGAGAGAGAGGAGGGAGAGAAAGAGAGAGGGGGGAATGCTCCGGCTATTCTCATGCCATACACACAAAAGCACGCCTGTGCAAACTTATCGAAATAGCACCAGCCACCCTTGTCCTATTTGCAATACCTTCCAGCGTTGTTGAGGGGGGACTGCAGTTTGCCGTTCATGTCGACCTGTTCGATGACACTGTGTACGGTATCCGAAGATCTCTCTATGAACCGCTCTCCTGAGATGCAATCTATCCCGGACCTAGGGAGAACACACAGGTGTTCCACGATCGCAGGCACATAACCCCGAAGGCGATCAAGTTTTCTCCCCCCCCCTCTCTTCCAGGATTTTTGAAGTACCGTATCCCGGAGAGGGCGCGCGCGGCGGCGGAGGGAATTGGCACTGTTTGAATAGCGAGTGCTATTTCGGGGCGTGCGGTCAGGTGTGTTGCCTATCTCTCCCCAGGGGGAAAGGGAACCTGTTCGCTCTCAGAGAGAGGCCATTTCACAGTCCGAGGCGAATTTATGAAATGCCCTTGCCAACCCGTGGAGGGTCTGTTCGAATCTATGTCATCAGTTTCCGTGGAAGGTTTCTCTCGGGAGCCTCACTTCTTTGTGGCTCGGTGGCTGTCTCGGAGGAGAAGACTCGCCCTTTCTCCCCTCGCTCATTTACACCCCATCCCCAATTAGGGACGGACACATGATTTCACTTCCTGTGGCAGGAGTGGGCGGGGGTCGCATAGCTTCGGAAGAAACATTCTTGCTGCCAGCCTACCGTAGCCCTTCCCAGCCTTATTGACACCTGCTAACGACGCTCCTCCGTAGTGCCATCTAATCTCGTCACCCCCACTCGAGTGGCGTAACCTGGTTAGGAAGGCAGGGGGGCCTCTGGGGCGTCATCACACCGGAAAACAGCGTCTGCGCTCTCTCGGCCACACCACGCTCTTCTCTTGTTCCCTCGCCACCCTCTCACCGGGGCTCGACACCTCGTTAGGACGAGCTTGTCGGTATCGCCTTCTAGTGGCACAGAGAGAGAGAGGGGGGCGAGGCTTCTAGTGTTTTGTGCCGGCCCCAACCTCAATCGGGGTTACGGTAGTAGGAGGGGCACCTCACCTCACACTCGTACATTTTGCCTAGCTCCTGGCATGTCCTCCGAAAAGGTGGGTTGCGGCATGCGATTGCTGTTCCCTCCCGCATTTATGAGCAGCTCCATAATTACCGGTTGCGTGAAATCCGAGAGCACGCATCCTGTTGTCATCCCTGGCTCGTCTACTATAAAGATCTCACTGATTCCAAATGTCTCCCCTGTCTGACCCTGCACTTTCTGAGCAAGTGCCCATTGTGTGGCCCTTTTCGCGCGCGAAAAGGCGGCAGTCTCCAAAGGGCGAAAGGGCATCGCTAGAGATCACACAGCTGCGAGAACCAGTCGCGTGCAGCCTCACTCCGATCCACCGCCACCACCGATTGATCGAGGGTGGTGGCGGTGGTGGGGTGGATTCCTGTTCCCCTCCCACAGTCTCTCTCTCTCTCTCTCTCTCTCTCTCTCTCTCTCTCTCTCTCTCTACCTTTAGCTGCGGCGGCGGCGGTCTCGAAATAGCCGAAATAGCCGCCCGGCGGTCCCCCGCGGCGCGCGCGCACTATTCATACCGCTGTGTCATCACTTTTGAATGTTCCAAAATCGGACGGTGTCTAGTGCGCGCGTCTCTACACTGTACGACTCGCGCCATTCAACACACTTTCCACAACCCTAATGAGCTCATAGAAAAATTTGACGATCTTCAGTTTAGCGTTATTAGCATAGGGGCGTAATCGCAGTTCCGAGAACTTGGATGTATGTCATGTAATCTGGATGTAATCTAAAAGTTATGCAGTTCTACTTACTCACTCAGAAGTAACATGGCTATTTGCAGACTCTGGCTCAGCTGAGCGGCAATACGCACAGTCACTCGTCGGCAACAAGCTCCGCGTCCAGCGACGACAGGTATACTGTACTTTCAAAAAACGATACAGTACTTTCGAAATTCGTACCGTAGGTATCAGATTGTTATCAGGGCAGGTATGTCCTGACCAGCTGGAAATTAGACAGAGCGTCTCGTGATAAGCAGCGAGGGGGTGATTCACACTCAGACAGGCTCGCGCATCATGGAAGGGTTGAATTGATAGTGAGGCGACTGTACGATAAGTCTGATAACACGTGATGTTAATTTGCACATTATCGAATCAAGTGTTTTGTTGTTTACCCGTTTCAATCACAAAATTATTCTGTGGTCCCAGGAAAGAAAGGAAAACCAACAAAAACCATCACCTCAAATTTTGTTACAGTAACTGTGGACACTGGTTTACCGCTGTTTCACAAATTAAAAAAAACACTAAGAACGTTTGTAAATTTGAAAGAAAAAATGTTACAGTGGTTTTCAGTATTCAGTATTATTATTACTATTTCCTAAATAAACCACACAACTTATAAAAATATACTATTTAGAACAGGAATACTATTTAAAACATGTAAAACTTCTGTGAGCTTCTGTGCCGTGACCGTTGGAAAAATCTCCAGAACATTTTCTACAACGTTTGTGTTGTAGTGCTCCAGTGAGAGAAGGTGTGGATACTTTTCCACCGATCTACATTTTGAAAAAAAACCCAGAAAGTCTCCTAAACTATTATAAATGTTTCGTTGCAGTGCGCCAGTGGGAGGTGGTGTGGACACGCTTCGCCCGATCCCCCAGCTGCCCTCTCAACTACCACTACTCAACCCAATGATGGCAGCCCAACTAGGCATGATGAACAACCCAAACATCGTCAACATGATGCAGGTGAGGAACACCTCTCTCTCTCTTTCTCTGTCTCTCTCTCTCCAATGTTTACCCTCACTGTGTCTTTCTTACTGTATAATGGGTTTGGTTACTGTATACAGTATCCCCGCAACATCGCCGCCGCAACTTTCCCTCGCGGTTGACCAGATATAAAAAAGAGAGGGGTTGCCGCTCGGCGGCGGTTTTTCGAATCGATAAGGTCATCGAAATCGGAGTGAGGCGTTTTCTCTCTCTCTCCTCTCACTGCTCACTCTCCATTCAGTCTCTCACGCTGCCATCACCATTTCACCAGCCCCCTCGTTGACCTTCCATTGTATGTTTCACACTCTCTCCGTCTTCCCGCCCGCGCAACACTCGATCACATGAATCTTTCGTATACCGTACCGCAGAGAGTGAGAGGCAAGGCGCGCGTGCCATCGCTATGTGATGTCACAGGCGCGGCAACTCTCCCGCTGCAAAACGACCTCTCACCCCATATATGTGTTGCTGACAGCCGAGCACTCTCTCACTCTCTTCCCCTCTCTCCCGCATGGCTAATTACTCGGGGTGTAGAGGAATGTCGCGCGTTCTGCTCCTCTCTCTCTCTCTCTCTCTCTCTCTCTCTCTCTCTCCTCTCGTGACCCGCCCCCTCTCGCTGACCCCGGCTGGCGCTATCTGTGTGTGTTTGCCAGCCGGCGCTCCCCCTCTCTCTCTCACTCTCTCTCTCTCACTGGCCGCACCTGAATCGATCGAGCGGCCTTGCCCCCCGCGCCGCTCACTCTCTGACCCCAGTCGACCCCCGTGTATGTATGGAGTCAGAGATTGCGACATACTCCGGCCAGCCGTTATGTGTTGTGTCCTTTCGCGGGTTTCCGCTGACCGGTCTGTAGTGATCCACGTGCTGCCACGCGCGGCATCGATCACCGTCTCTCTCTCTGTTCCATCTGGTTCCCATCCTCATCCTCATGGCGTGCCCTCTTTCAGGCGGCGGCGGCGCAGAACCTGCTGTTGCAGCAGTACCAGCAGCGTCTCCAGGGGGCGGCTCCTCCTCCCCTTCGACCGCCCTTTCCCATGCCCAACCACCTGCAGTTTGCCGTCAAAAACGATCAGGTGAGGGCTATGTGATCTTTTGGCAAAGTGACGTCACCCACCCCTTAAAGTGCGAGGATGAGGTCACGATTTGGATTTATTTATTGTTGAACGGAAATCATGCTAATCATTACCGTAGAATGCTGATCTTTTGGTGACCCGCGCTGGTTCCTAAAACGGTCGCGTCTTATCGTTTCGATGCGTCACTCGTTATGCCGTCTCATTCATACCTCTTCGGATGTGAGCATCGCTCTCGTTTCTCCCCCCTCTCTCTATTCAGTTACTTGTTTGTGCCGCGTGCCCCGCAGTCTCTCTCTCTCTCCCTCTCTCTCTCTCTCTCTCTCTCTCTCTTTCTCTCTCTCTCTCTCTCTCTCTACCACATTCCTCCGCTCCTTTTGCCGCTACCGCCGACCCTCGACCCTCTCTCTCTCAGCGAATCGATGTGCATTACTGTAGACGTTGTATTCGTGGTCTTCAGACACCTTTGCTTACTACTTACTAGTAGTCGGGTCAGCTGTGTGATTCTGAGGGTGCTAATCAGCTAAGAGGATGTCGCGGGTCCACTCATCTCCTTCTCTCTTCCCGCAACGCATAGGGGATAAGCCGACGGTGTGTGTGTGCCCTCTCACCCCTCCTACTCTCCTTATTACATTCCACATTCACCGCACATTCATTAGCTCGTCACACACATATCCAGATATCTCTTCGTATAATTTGCACTCTTGCCCCCTCTTACAAGTCATGAGTTCACCTTAATTGCGACCCCGACTATATACAGAGCCACACTCCGCTCTCTCGTAGATGTCAGAGGGGAATCGCCGGGTCTCGCATGGCAACGCCTCTCTCTCTCTCTCTCTCTCTCTCTCTCTCTCTCTCTCTCCCCCCCCCCCCCTCTCTCTCTCTCCCTCACTGCCGTATCTCGCCTATCAGTCAGCTGAGCCGGGGGTGTCACCCCTCGATACCGTCGCTCTCTTTCCGGGGCAGCGAGAGTCGGGGATCCTCACTTCTCTCGATGTGCACTTTCATGATTTGCCCTCTCTTATCCGACCGCGAACCCTGCGCGCATTGATTCGCTCTCTCCTGTTTGCAGACCGTTATAGTGTATGATGCGCGTTATATGCGTTGGCGGCTCGCGACCTATGCTCTCACTCCCGATGCGATATATATAATCATATTGTAGCTCCGTTCCGTTATATTCACGTTTCACATATACAGTAACATGCAGAAACGCGCGCGAGTTCCTCATTCTAGTTTTAGCTTGATCGGTTGCATAAACTTTCGCTGTTTAGCATTGTAATTTCAAAAATTGATTTTCTATTATTTTCCAAATACGTATTGCGCAATCGTGTGCTATGTTTTGTTGATTAATTTGTATCATATGATTTTCTTCAGATCTTCCCTACCTCACCGACGATGGGTGTGAAGGGACGCGAGACACACTCGCCGTCCGTGGTGCGCGACTCCGGAGGTGAGGCATATCATGTAAACAAACAAACAATGTAAACAAAAAAACAATGTATACAAACAAACAATGTAAACAAACAAACAAACACTGTAAAGAAGTGTTTGCAGGTGAGCCGTGTGTGGTGTGCGGGGACAAGGCGTCGGGCCGGCACTACGGCGCCGTCTCGTGCGAGGGCTGCAAGGGCTTCTTCAAGCGGTCCATCCGCAAACAGGTCAGAAACGTCAGTGACCCTTCGCTTCGTACTCGTCGTGCTCGTGATTGCCGACGTACGGAACCGCCAAAATACACAAAGTAGCTCCGTATGTTGGCGGTTCCGAGGTCGGCTAGCCGCTCGGCTTTTGTCACTCGCGTTTGCAACTCTCATTCTTTTGTGGAGAAGAAGCCGAGCGGTTCACCTTATTTTGCGTGGCGTGGTTGGTGTGTATTGTGTGTCGCTGTCACTCATTGTTCGACGGGGAACGTCCGATGTGAGAAATTGGCATTCATTCGCCGGCTTTCGTGACAGCGAGGAGAGGGGGCATGGCAAATGAAAGACGAGAGCATCGCGAGAGTATCGAGTGACCTTTCAAGGCGATGGCGGCGCTTAGTCGATTCGTATGCGAGTCTCGCTCCCCATTCATGACCTGTTGAAACAGTAACAACTTTTTATCCCACAAGTAACAAATTTATATCGCATCGGTGGTTCAGTGGTAGAATGCTCGCGGACTCGCAGTAGGCGTTGCATTACTGTATTTCACCGTCACCTCGAATTGTTACCTGTTTCAGATCGGGTACGTGTGTCGCGGCAGCAAGGAGTGTCCCGTCACCAAGTTCCACCGCAACCGCTGCCAGTTCTGCCGGCTCAAGAAGTGCCTCGCCATGGGCATGCGATCCGAGTGTGAGTCAGAATCGAATATACAAAGAGGTTCATCTAGAATCACACGAATCTATGATTTGCTATGAAGTTGGTCCCGTGAGCATCCCGGGTCCCGGGTCTCGAATATGTCAAAGGTTTATCCTGGATCGAACATGTACAAAAAAGTTTAGCGTGACAATAGAGGTGTCAGATGCACCGTTTGCCAGCCCGACCCCATTTTCGAAACGCTACACTCTCTCCTGTTTTGCATGTGTGGGATCTGGTTACGGCGGGCCTGCAATATCCTGTGCCCCTCAATAGGTCATTGGCCAAAGGGCGCGCTGCCACGCGGCTATTATACGATGGCTTCATGGAGTGAATACGCTCCTGCCCCGGGGCTGAAAGCGATATCCTGTGTGTGTGCGCCGTCTCTCCTTCTCCCGGTCCCAGCTACTCTATATACAGGGGTCGGGGCATAGAAAGCGAGTGGGAATGGATGGAGAGAGAGCGAGATACTAATTAGTATGGCTCTCGCCTCGGGGGTGAGGGCGAGTAATATCGAGTAGGGTCAGGGCTTCTCGCATGTGCATATGTGTATTGTATGTGTGGGTCACGTAGCAACCGTGTAGGGGGAAATGCAAAGTAGCAAAATGCGAAAAGGCTGCAGGCAGGGGAAAGGTTATGTGTAAGCGTGTGAGCTAAGGAAATAAGACCGCAAGTCATTGCGACCACACTGTTCGGGCCATGACTCAACGATTTTGCAAATAACTGTGGCTACTTGGAAAAGAAAAAATGCTTGTTAATAAAGTAATGGCATAACTACATAACTATATAACACTTGACTTATGGTCACTTCACAGCGAGCTGTGTAGAAGGGACAGCTAATTATCCGCGATTCTTATAATCACAATACAATACAATACGTTTAGTATGATCTTTCATCGACACAATGTGTTTTCGAAACAATATTGACTAGATAGGTTCTTGCGATTGATTAGGGATTATTGATATTCAGCGGTGAAGAAGGGAAGAATAGAAGGGAGTGAGGAGGCACTGTATCGAGGGAGGATGGGAGGGATGGACGATAGTAGGAAGGAAGTGCACATGGAAGAAGCTGCTTATGCAGGAGTTGCACTGCATGAGGAAGGAGTTGCACATTGACCAGTTTCGTAAAAGAATAGCATTTTTGCACAATGTTTGACACAGAAGGGTGTTTTCGACCGTATTGGATCGAATAGAGTAGCATGAAACTGTACCAGCCGGAGATCGGCAATTACTAGTGATCTGATGTTTAGCTCATATCGAGGATTGATGCACTTTTATGGTACTAACAAAGATCATACAGCTGATGATACTGTAATATATGCGAAAGACACATCGCACTACTCATGTAGGCTGATCAATGTACTGTTTCCGCGCCTACACCCTTATGTCTACTGGCATAATATCTATATCTCAATATACATTTCTAGAAGGCTGTAGTATTAGAACTTCCTTGTATATTATATTGTGAACATACAATACATCATAAAGATAAGATATGCATACTTATGCTATGTTTCGACACTACTAAAATAGTTCAAGTGCAACTCCGTCCTTTAGTAGTGTAGCTCCTTCCGGAGCAGCTACTACCATGTGCACTTCCTTCCTCCTATCGGGAGGGGATAGCAGCCCGGAGGGGAAGGGACAGGGCTAACACGTTACCCGCGATCCTGATAATTGATTACTGACTATTGATATTCAGCGGTGCAAGCAGAGCGGCGGCCGGTGCACGACAAGGGAGGCGCCGCGCCGACCATGGTGCCCACTGCGACCAGCCAAATCGACAACATCACCGTGAGCAGATCCTACTTCTCCTCCTCCTGCTCCTGCTCCTGCTCCTGCTCCTGCTCCTGCTCCTCCTCCTCTTTCTCCTCCTCCTCCTCTTTCTCCTCCTTCTCCTCCTTCTCCTCCTTCTCTTCCTGCTCCTCCCCTTCCTCTCGATTCTTCATCTTCTTCTCTTTCTCCTCCTTCTCCTCCTTCTCCTCCTCCTTCTCCTTCTCCTTCTGCTCCTTCTTCTCCTTCTCGGTCTCCTTCTACCACCTACTCAATCCCTTTTAGCGTTTATTCTCTCTTTTTCTCACGCATCATTGTTGTTTTCTAGATAGATTTCTTTGCAGCCACTCACTTCGTCTGCCTTCATGAACGGGCTGCTGGCGATAGCCAAGAACGAGCACGACAGCCAAGAGGGCAAGGTGAGAGAGGGAGAGAGAGAGAGAGAGAGAGAGAGAGAGAGAGAGGGAGAGAGAGGAGCGGCCTGACCACCCCCCTGCAGGAACTCGACTTCTCCGGGCACAGCGTCTCCTCGCCCATGTCTGCCATGCCCGCCGGCTCCTCGCCCAACTCCAGCCACGGCGGACTCAAGCGGGTCAGTAGTATTGATTTATCGATTTATTGACTGATTGATAAAGGTAAAGGTATCCTCCCGATTCAAGAGATTCACTCTGCGGAGGGGGTCAATTGATCGATTGATCAATTTGGAATCGCAGACATTTTCATGACGCGTAAAAAACGAAATGACTCACCTGACATGAGCGAGGATCGATGTATCGATTGATTATTGATTAATTGACAGGAATCGATCGGCGAGGATGAGTCGGGCATCGACGTGACGACGGTGTTCAACCTGTCGTCGGCATCGGCCGGCTCACCCTCGTCATCCGGCGATGCGAGCACCGACGAGGCGGGGCCGATGTTCAATCTGGAGGTGAGGAGGGGGGGGGGAGGGAGAGGGGGAGGAGAGAGAGAGAGGGAGAGAGAGAGAAGAGAGAGAGAGAGGGGAGAGAGAGTTCTCCCTTGCAGCGCGCGCGCTTCGAGCTGCCGGTCCCGCAGCCGCAGCCGTCGGAGCTGAACATCCAATACATCTGCGAGACTGCGAGTCGACTGCTATTCCTGTCCGTGCACTGGATCAAGGACGCCAAGATGACGCGGTTCAAGTGCGTCCCTTTCTGTCTGTCTGTCTGTCTGTCTGTCTGTCTGTCTGTCTGTCTGTCTGTCTGTCTGTCTGTCTGTCTGTCTGTCTGTCTGTCTGTCTGTCTGTCTGTTCTACCTCCTCCTGTCGGATTCGTGCAGTCTTCCGGATGAGACTATGGAATCCCTTGCAGGCAATCCACTGTGGAATCCGTGATGAAGTCCAAGTGGTGTGATCTATTCGTGCTCGGGCTGTGTCAATGCGCAGATACGATAGGTGAGTGCGTGGATGAGATAAGAGGTAGAGATCGTGCGACAATCAATCAATTCATCGTATCCACGTCAAAGTAATATGTGTTGAAATCGGTAGAGGTGAATAGTGTTCTCTAGTGAGACGGCAGTCTGCGTCAAGTTCTATTGATCGAAATGTTGATCGTTGCAGTTATTGATAAAATTGGTCATTGCAGGCCTGCCGCGCATGCTGTCGGCTATGAACTCTCATCTGGCCGCGTGCTCATCGGTCGGACAGCTGAAGACAGAGAAGTACAACGAGGTCAACGAGCAGATCAGCAGGCTGCTGGAGCTGTCCAACAGGTGAGAGAGGAGAGAGAGAGAGGGAGGAGAGAGTGAGTGAGAGAGAGGGGGTGAGAGAGGGGGGAAGAGAGAGGGGAGGGGAGGGAAAGGGAGAGAGAGAGAATCAACCCGTCCTCTCGCCAGGTGTGAACAGCTGCAGCTGGGCAGCGTCGACTATGCCTACCTCAAGCTCATCGCCTTCACCGCGCACGGTTCGTGATTTTCGATTTATTGATCGATTATCGATCGTAAATACGTCAATCGATATGTGATACCGGATAAACTATCGACAATGTCTCGACGGTGACGTCCTTATCCGGTCAAATCGCTGAAACCAGTGACGACCACTTTCGATCAGAGTTCAGAGATTTATCCGGAATCGTTATAGCTGTACACGACATTGCTATCGATCGTTTATCGGTTAATATCGATCGATTATCGATTTATCGATTGCTCTTGCAGACGTGCCGACTCCGGTGTGTCCGGCGGAGACGGCGGCGAGTAATGCGAACGCGTGCCAGGAGCTGTACGAACACATACTGTCGACGTGGCATGCGGGAAACAGCGAGGATAGCGAGGATCCGGACAGGTGGGGAGAGAGAGAGAGAGAGAGAGAGAGGGAGAGAGAAAGAGGAAGATAGAGAGAAAGGGGAGAAGAGAGAGAGAGAGATCTGACAGATCACCAGCCTATCTTCAGGTCCAGCGACTCGCTAGTCTCGCAGAACATGATGTCGACAGTCGACCGCTACTCCAAGCTGCTGCAGGTACGGTAGTTATCCGTGGGGCGCGATTGTCGCTTCGTGGGTGGTCCTCACTCACCCTCTCGATTCCAGTTGCTCGCTTGCCTGCGGTGGTTCAACCCGAACGTCCTCGTCGAGCTCTTCTTCTCCGGACTCATCGGAAATCTGTCCATCGAGACGGTAATGCTTGTAGTTTTCTAAAATATGAGAGAGAGAGAGAGAGAGAGAGAGAGATCATATGAACGAATGTAGCTGGTAGGCTGAGTAGCCATCATTTAGTCATTTAGTCAGTATTCCTACCAAAAAATTAATGCAGTCTGTCTGCAGGATAATGAGCCGGAAATGAGTTGCATCGGTTTCTTCTATATATTTTTTTTGTTTATTGTCTTGTTTACTTGTTTACCTGTTTGTTTCCAGGTGATCCCGTTCGTGTTGAAGATGGACGTGTTGAATGTGTTCGACGCCTCGTCAGCCGGCAGCGACTCACTGTTGGTCGACGCTCTTGCCGGACAATAGTCACAACCCGCGGGGCGCCGTGTCCCCGCGGGCGCCCCGCGAGCCCCGCGCGCGGCCCCCGCCTACCCCTCACCTCAACACTGCAATTGTGATAGTGACGCGGTCGCACCTCGTCTGTACATATGAAAGTAGATATACTATATGTTTGCGCTTTCCATTTGTTCCACAATCAGATCATATCAGTGGTGTCACTCTCTCTCACCGCACTCACTTTCCCCTTTCCCCACTCTCTCTCTCTCTCCCGCCCACTCTCAGCTTTAGCCCGCTATTAGGAGTGTGTGCATTCGGTGTGTGTTTCATTGGTCCCCTTCGAGGGGGTGGTCCCTTTATGTCTCGCTAGTGGAGCGCGCCCCCGCATT
Organism: Rhabditoides inermis; assembly: GCA_963966185.1. Taxonomy (NCBI): domain Eukaryota; kingdom Metazoa; phylum Nematoda; class Chromadorea; order Rhabditida; family Rhabditidae; genus Rhabditoides; species Rhabditoides inermis. The sequence continues at coordinate 146,844 of CAWZYM010000197.1, read as the reverse complement.
CGGGGGTGTTATTATTGTGGTTAGAGATATGCTTAGAGATATATCAGATCCGTTTATCGTCTAGATGTTTAGAACATTTCCGTGGTGATTTCTTTCCGTTTTTATGTGTGTGGTTTCTTTAGATTTTGTGTGTGTGAATTGATACCCAGTGGATTTTCTATTGTGATGACACTCTTTTTCTCTCTGACAGATAAATATTACTACATACATTCTCGCATCTGTTTTTATCCGTATAGTTGCTCAAGAGATTAGCATCTCAATCCACCGCATGGTAATACTTCCGGATTTCAATGTGAAAATGAAAACCCGTACGTATGAAAAAAAGAATTGCTATGGACGCAGCATCATCCGAGACAATAGATGAAGCTTTCCTCCCGGCGCTATCACCTTGAAAGCTAAACACTTTATCATATAATGCTAGTCCGGATGATTTGAAATGAAAACCCGTGCGTCTATCCAAAAATTGCTTTATTCGCGTGACATTTGTACAGACAGAGGCATGTGGAAATGATATGTTACATCGTATACCCATGTATTGCCATCATTTTTCGGGGGGAGAGGAGGGGGGAGGGAGGAGGAGAAGGGAAAGGGGACTGAATTCTACCAGGCTGAAACACGTAAAGCACTATTGACTACACCAATTCAGGAACCACACCGGAATACTTTCAAGGCATATAGGAGAATCTCTGGAGCTATGTGAGGGACCACTGGGAGCACTCTGGGCAGAAAAAGGACTATCGGGAGCGGACCATGATCACTTTCGAATGAGCCTGGCGTAAAGCACGGCAAAGATTGCTGGAATGAACTGCATGACGGAAGAGGATATGAGCAGCCACGCAGCGGCTAGGACGACCTGAAAAGGAGAGAGGGAATCTCTCTCTCTCTCTCTCTCTCTCTCTCTTTCTTTCTCCCCTCTATCTCTCTCTTCCTCTCTTGCTAGAGGAACTATGCAGATGCTCACCTTCAACAAGTCGTGTTTGAGTGGTTGATAGCATGTGTCTGTCCACATTGCCGAGTTTGGCAGGAGCACATCCCCCGCCAGGCAGTCAGAGATACGGAGAGGGTCACAGCTGGAAGGGGAAGATAAAAGAATGTGCCGATCATCTATGGTGATTTTTTTTTTTGAAATAGGGAGATGATCACAGCTGGGGGAGAGATCAATTTCGAATTCATCTACTGTCAACTGATTGAAAAAAGGAATAGGCAATCCTAACTGCGGGTCACGAAGGAGAAAATAGAGGATGACCGACTGATAAGTTCGGTTCATCTACTGTCTATCGACATTGAGTAGGCACGCAGAATGAGATAAGCAATCATAAAAATAAAGCTATACAAAGAAATGACTGAAAACACTTCGTCGCTCACCAGCTATTGGGCAGTATGTTCTTGTTGGGCGCCTTCTGGTGCATGAACCACTTTGACGTGCGCCACACCCGCAGGTCGTCCGTCCCGTTCACGCCACAGCAACGGAACTGCGAATGATACGGTAACCAGATGGGAGTACGGTAGAATGTAACAGGGTAACGGAACTGGAGAAAGAATTATGAAAAGTGAATGGAGAAGTATAATATAATTTATATTTAAAAAAATTACAATTTCCAATATTGCATGACGGGTTATCTGGTCGCACACAAAACAGCCGCTATTTGATTGGTTTTGGATGGAAAGATCACACACAGCCGCGCAGCTCTCGATTTCTGTTCACATTTCACATTGACAGACTCACATTGCTCTGCACCTCGCCCCATGCCTTGCAAGAAACGGGGAGACCATTGCCTTCATATATGGTATCGCATTGGTATCGGATGGAAAGTTGGCACGCAGTTCTCGATTGCCGTCCACATCCCCCCACAGAGTTTATCTACTGTCAATTTTTTTCACAGTAAGGTTACTGTACTTTACTGTAAATCACATAAATCAGTGCTACCTGAGTCGAGAAAAAAAGACTTTTGATTTCTGTTCACATGGCGCACTCACATTGCTCTGCACCTCGTCCCACGCCCGCGTGACCTTGTCCATCTCGGGGGTGCCGTACAATTCCCGGAGGGAGGTGAGCATCTTCAGCTGGAGGGGAATCTGGTGCGACAGCTGGAAGGGGGAGTTGTGAGAGATGCTAGATAGAGAGAGAGAGAGAAAGAGAGAAAGAGCTGTATTGATACTGTATCAGCAACCGTGTTGTGAGATACTGCTGCTGACCAGGACCCAAACCGATGCAACATTTTCCCTCCCCTTTAGTCTGGGAATATGTTTGAGGTATGATTACATCCGGGTGAATGTTAAATTTGTGACTAGAACTGTCCCAGTCACGAGTTTTTGATTAGTTGGCCGTGACAATTATACATCGTTATCTAATCAAGAAAAAGTAAACAAAATTTTATCATAAGTTGCGCATGTTACAAGCAAGGGGCAATCGAACATTCACAAAAAAAGCCCCTTGCTTGTAAGTTTTTTTTTATTTGCCCGGAAAGCACGGAAAAGCACGTATCACGTATCACGCTTTTTGTATGCGACGCGCGGATTCGATAGATAGATAGGTTTATTACCGATAACATGGAAAAATCGGAATTATAAACAAAAAGTGAGCAATATAAACGGTCCATCGACTGTTTGAACTGCTAGCTATCCAGTAGGCTATCGAAGCTGCGCAGCAGAGATTGCTATCGAGTCAACGCGAGCGTTTTTAATTTAGCATTCCCGGTCATGTTGTTGTTAAGATGTTCAGACGATGTACCGCGAGAGAAACGTTCCGACCTTTCGCCTGGGAAACGATTACCTCAAATTAGGGTAATTTTTCCCCGATGCTCAACCCAGACATTTGGGTAACTTTTTTTGTGAATGTTCGATTGCCCCTTGCTTGTAAGTAAGAATGACAAACTCTATAGGTTTTCTACGATCTTGTTTTTGTGTGATCAGAACTGCGCCAATTGCTGTAGATCAAAATTCGAGTTTTGAGGGTATCCGATCGAAAAACGGACGCATTCTCGCAACGTGGCTGTTTGCTCATTGAATGAGAGAGGTGTGGAGAGGAAGAGAGGGAGGGAGAGAGAGAGAGAGAGAGAGAGAGAGAGAGAGAGAGAGAGAGAGGGAGGGAGGGAGGGAGGGAGGGAGGGAGGGAGGGAGGGAGGGAGGGAGGGAGGGAGGTGGAAAGAGGGGAATAATAAGAGAAACAGGCTACATACAAACGAAGGTCAACGAGTAACTAGAATGACTACTGTAAACTGTGAGTTGTCCATAGATCAGTCAGAGATCAGAGCACAGTGAACACGAGGTTATTGTAACTCGTGTACTGAAGAATATTGCGAACAAGAAAGGGAGAGAAAAAGAGGTCATTTTCTTTTGTGTCAACGAGAGTGAAACAAACCTGACAAGACCATCATGAATTCATACCAAATTAAGATTGTTTCTGATTGAAATACTATTAAAAACTTGAGTAGTTATATTTACCTGATATCTGAATACGAATCCCATGATGCCTCCGATGAATAGCATGACGAAGATGACTATGCAGGCGATGAAGAACTGAAAGGATGGAGGGGTGGGTTCAGAACACAGAACACAGACTACAAAGGGAGAAACGTATTGGTGTATGGTGATGGTGACAAAGGTAAAACCATCGAAAGATATAGAAAGGTAAGGGGAGAGAACAAAATGGAGAGAGAGGGAGAGGGAGAGAGGGAGAGGGAGAGAGGGAGAGGGAGAGAGAGACAGGGAGAGAGAGAGGGAGAGAGAGAGAGAGAAGGAGAGAGAGAGAGAGAGAGAGAGAGAGAGAGAGAGAGAGAGAGAGAGAGAGAGAGAGAGAGAGAGAGAGAGATGACTCACCGAGTACATCCCGCACCGCATCTCTCTGGCTACAGAATGCACCGCGATCACTGCGTTTATTATGGAGATTGCCGAGACGACGATCATTATTCTAAAATTAAATTACTTTATATTAATAATCGATTAATCTTTTATTTATCGATTTTTCATCACAACATAAAGTTTCTTTGTATAATTCATAACGAACACACGCCAAAATTACATTCACTTGGCCCGTTTTCCCTACCCAGTGGTATTAAAAAGACGCAGCTAAAATTCCACGAGAGCTTGATTAGAGATTGTATTGACGTCATTTTGGTGAGGGTTGTGTTTGAGAGAGTGCGGCGCAAACAGAGAGAGAGGGGGGGGGGGAGATAGATGGAGGGAGAGGGAGAGGGGTGATGCATGGGGATGCTAGACCATCATGTGAGACACCACTGAAGATCGCCGAAAATCACTGGGATCATGGCAGATTGAGTGGCGGCACAGTTCACATGCATGTCAAGAGGCTTGAGAGGTGAAGGTGAACCTAGAGTGTAGCCCGGAGAGAGAGGGAGGGAGAAAGAGAGAGGGAGGGAGAGAGAGAGGGAGGGAGAGAGACAGGGAGGGAGGGAGGGAGGGAGGCACATACCGTCCGACGTCGACATAGAGTGACGGGGCGAGTAGTTCAGCGTAGACCGCGCGGGTCGAGACCAGCCAGCTACCGTAGATCAGACACGCTAGTGACAGCATCTGCAAGGGTTAGCCACTATTTAGATTCGTTTTGTTGTATGTTCATTTTTTCGCGATTTGCAAATTGTAACTCACGGGAGAAACAAGTTAAATGAGAAAACTAAATGTGGTTCTTCTGCATACGCTTCAGACGTGAGTAATAGACGAGTTTTTTTCCGGCGTCTTTTTACTACTGGGGAAACTGGGAAGTAAATCTATTTGTTGGCGTGTGTTCATTATGAATAATTCAAAGAAACTTAATAATGTGATGGAAGTTCGATAAATAATAAGAATAATCGCTGCAACATTACAATTCCGAAATCATTCGAGCATTTTTTTCAGTTTTCATATGCATTTGTTCACTATCTTCCCTCTCGCACACTTCCGCGAGGAGCAGTATTCGACATGGCTACTGGTATGCGAGAATGTGTCTGTTACACAGTGGTTTCAACGACTTTTGGTACGCGGCGGTGGGGCAATAACCCGAAGTGACGATAGAGAGAGTGAGTCAACTGGACAACAAAGACTGGAACGGAGCAATGCGCCCCCCGATTTTTGGTGCACAACATTTGAAGAGCGTTTAGGTGAGCGTAGGCAAACTCGCAACACGTGAATTTCGCAATGTGCAAAGTGTGACCATAAATAGTTCGTGAAAGTCCCGCGTTGTGGGGTAGATGATAGATCAGATAAAGACGGAGAATGAGCTTGCACGAAACAAGAGAGACAGTTGATTATAGCACTATTTAGAACTACATGCAAGGTAGTCCGGAATACTACATCTAGTGCATAACATGAAATATATAGGGTAAATAAATAAGTTTATAGTAAACTCACAATTGACAATGAATCAGTGATAATGAAGGAGGCCTTTACCGCGCGGCCGGTGGAGCCATACGCTGACTTGTAGCCAAATATGCCCATTCTGAAATCATTTTGAAATCAATCACATGAACGAATGCGTATTACATAGGTTAGTAGGAAGGAAGCGCACATGATGGGAACTGCGAGATACACCCTTATCTTTTGATGTAGCCGCAGTAGGAAGTAGCAGTTTCTACCATGTGAACTTCCTTCTTACAATCATTACATAGAAAACGCGCAAACGGTTCGCTAGCAAACTTCGCGGTATCGTCGGAACCATCGTATCTGGAATGCATCAATCATGCGCCCTGGGATGGGAAGAGAAATGGATGCAGACGAGCATCGAAGATCATATTGCGAGACGGAAAAAAGAATAGTTATCATAGTTATACGTACACAATCGTTCTACAATAACGAGAAAACGGCAAAGATGTCACGAGAATCGCGGAAATTCGATCACCTTATTATAGCGGAGGAATTGGATGGGGGAGGAGAGAGAATGATTGGAAAAGGAAGTGGCGGGTGCGGTCAAATAGTGCCAAATGTTTGCAGACGGTTTTGCGGGAAACGACAGCAGCGTGGGATCGGTATTGTTGATGACGCGGTTTTGACGGCCAAACTTTGAACTTGCGTAGGCAGCGTAGGAGTGAGAATAGTGAGAGGCGGCGGCTGATCTGATTGAAAGGGAGAGAGAGGGGGGAAGGCGGCCTGACTTGACAGATCATGAAGTGCCACGCGAAATATGAGGCAAGACGCATACAAACAGAGACCGGACTGCGAACCCAGCTATCTGCTGGCACCATCTGTGAGAAACGACGATGCGTGATCGGTGTTGGGGGTCGAATGGTCAGACAATGGCATCGATTAGGGGGGTATTGACAGGCGTACTGTACTCGAGGCGGGATGAAAAGAGAAGACGGAGAGAGAGAGGGAAAAACGGAACTCGTTTCGATCCACTTGAGCCACTTGATCAATAGGCTATCGATTAGAATAGGAGGGTAGTGAGAGCAGGAGGGAGGAAGTGCATTGCAACAGTGACAACACAGACAACAACACCCATAGTGAGTCAACGGAGAGAGAGAGAGAGAGAGAGAGAAGCGCACAGACGCATTCATACTATTCACAAGTCGCTCGGCGGAGAAAGGCAAGCAGCAGCCGGCAGTGGGCTGGCAAGGACGGCGGACCGGATTCGCCCCAGGGCATGCGGGCGCGAGAGAGCGCGCGGATTAGAGAGGGCGCAGAGTGGGAAGAGGGAAGGAGCCGGATTGCCACTGCAAAGCACACTATGGTCAGATGAGTAATGAGAGAGAGAGAGAGGGTGTAATACTTTGGGCGCTGCGAGTAGCTGACGACAATTGATCTGTTGCGATTTGGTTGGAAGGTAGACAGCGACTAGAGTAGTACAAAACAATTAAGACAGTACGATTTATTTTCTAGATTGCCTAGATGAACTGACATGTGGAATAAAAAGTACATGTAACCTTGAAACGAACTTTGAAATCGGTAGTGTTTTGTGGTGTTTTACTGGGTTGTGCAAATTGCGTAATTTCTCACCAAATTCCTGCGTGCGCGAAATTTTGAAATTTTTGTTGTTTCTCTGTTGTTTTCTATTAGTTTCTAGTTGTTTTGTTATTTATTTTTTAGTCTTTTATCATAATGAACATTTAGATGAATCGGGTAAACCAATTGCGGCGGTTGGTGTCGCGTCGCGGGGTGCTGGCCCCGCAGTCGCGGCCCTCGTCGGTGTCTGCCTCGTCGGGCTCTCTGCTCTCCGCCAAGAAGACGGAGCAGCAGCAGCAGCGCCAGATCCTCTTCAAGATGGGCAACGAGACGCCGTCCCGCGTAGTCGGATACTACGTCATGTGAGTACAAGTTGTGTTAAAGATCTGGTTCCACCGTTCGGTTCTAGTTAGTTAATGTTTGTTTTTTGTTGTGATTTATTTACAAAACGATTGTTAAGCTTCCCCACGATTCCTGAGGAGACTGTGGAGAACAACACGTTCATGTACAACATCGCCAAGAACGAGGACTGGCCCAAGCTCGCCACCGCCTCGCCCAAGGAGATGTACGTATGCTTGATTGTGGTTTACTTGTTTTTTTTATATATAAGATTATAACGTGTTTTAATATTACATAATTACTATCTACTTGTAGGTACGAGGGCACTGTGCGTATGCTGATGGAATACGGCGCCACCGTGCAGGAGCACCTCGAGCACCTCGAGAAACGTGCGTTTCGTTTCATTTATTATTGATTTTTAATTTCTATTTTTGAAGTCCTTACATATGTATGCACGAAGCATTATGAATTACTGTAGTGTCCTGTTATTCATGATTTCGCGAAACATATATATCATGGGAGGAAGAGTAACTTATACTTATTGCAGAGCTGGAGGCTGGCGAGTCTGCCAACCTTTCGTTTGAGACTGTGGTGGACCCGCTGCTGACGGAGGAGTACGAGGTGGGCTTCGCCTTCCAGACCCTCCTCCTCAAGATGCTCACCGACTGGCCCGACGGCAACAGGAAGCTCTTCGACTCGGACCTCCACCACGTGCGTTCGCGATTTCCGGGGTTTTTTTGAGTTGACATATAGTTTTATTTTAATGGTTGTTGGGAACGTTGTACGGTGGCAGAATTGTTAGCACTGATGCGGGTTGGGATATAGTCAGAACTTGAAACTCATTTCACGTAGAACAACAAAGTCGGCTCGTTGTTTCATGCGTGAAACTGTTAATCCTTTGAAAACATCAAAGTTTAATCCTTTTCGGGAGTTTGAGTTTTAAGAACGCAACAACGAACCTGGCTCTGGTTTCAGATCAAGATCATGTGCGCTCGCGACCAGATGGAGAAGCTGACGGACGTCAACTTCCAGAAGGCCATCACGCAGCTCTACGAGAACAAGGACGGACTCAACGAGTGGCAGCTCAGGCTGCTGGAGTGGTCAGTCAAGGGGCCATGAAGCTGCTAAATGCAATGAAATGATGTCTGGGAGGGGAAGATATGAACAAGCGGCAGCCACGAGCCACCATTTGTCCATTTGTGTTAAAATAGCATAAGGTTTCAATCTGTTTTGACTGTAAGATGTGAATGAATATGTGTTGAGGTACCTTCTGGAGGTGAAGGCGTCGGGCTTTGACCGTACGGACGAGAAGACGCGCAAGTTGCTCGGCTCGTGGAGCAAGTTCATCGACGAGTACAGGAGCAAGTACATGTGAGTCGAAGGGTTGTAGTAACAGGTTTTGTTGTTGTTGAGACATTTTTAAGTATTGATGTTAATGAGAAAGACGGATTGTTGCATCTTGAGCTGCTTGGGTCTTACACTATCCGCGAAACGTAGATTCAATGACAACTTTCAACTTTCAACTTCCTTGATAATGTGGTGAATAATGTGACGAGCGAAATGACCATCGAAACCGAGAATACAGCGGCTTATACCGTATACGTAAGTGATTCGTGATGGTCTTTGCACTACTGACGTCGATATGAATTCAGAAATAGGATTTTCTATGCAGTGTAGTTTTTGATAGATGGCAGTTTGTAAGGAAACAGTTATTAATCGTTACTTATGAAACGCCATATGTTTTGGCGTTGCGCTATCGCAGTATTTTTAAAGGTAGTGTACCCTCTGATTCTAGTTATGAAACAAATTATGACACGTTTATCGACGATATTTTTTGAATGTTTTGCCACAATATAGCATTTCAATTCATACAATAATTATTTTTAAAATATCATTTTAACTTCAGAGTGATAAATGCGAACCAAGGTTCAGATTGGTCCTCGGCCGTCAAAAGTGCATAACTTGCACCAACTTGCACAATCTGCTACACTACCCTGCTGTTTTATGAAGAAAACAAAGTTCTATAATGTTTCCTGTGTTTTTAAATTTCGGATAACAAATAATAAGTGAAATAATAAACAAAAACTCAAAGCATTCGAGCAAACAGCTGACATTGAAATATCGCCGCTAAACGCCGCAACTTTCATAGTCTGAGATAAACGACGTAAGACAGGTCAATAGGCGCATTCGGTAGATTTAATTAATAATTTTCATATTTTAAAAGTGATTATTATAGAACGAAACATGCATCAATCATCATAAGTTATTACTATATAAAGTATATAATACAAATTTCTCATGTTGGAAATTAAGCGTTCAGAGGTTACACTACCTTTAAGTAATATTAAGTACCGTATCCGTGAATTGACAAACCGTATCCGTGAATTGACATACCGTATCCGTGAATTGACATACCGTATCTTTTGCAGTACGAATGTGATGTCGACGAACGACCAGCACGTGTTCACCATCTCGGATCCGCGTATCCTGAAAGACGCCCCGCCCCACATTCTCCAGAAGCTCGCTCAGGAACCGTGAGTGACATTATTCTTTGGATTCGACATCGTGAGTGAACCGTGAGTGGTATCGTTAGCTGCTAGCACAAAGCACCTTCATTCTACCTTCATTGTCGATGACTCTCGTTGATTTGACGGCGGCAGTTAATTGATAATAGTGTTTGATGTTGATTGTGTTTGAGTGAGAAGTGGGAGACGGGCCCTTGGCGCGGACGCATGACCCCGCACTCGATACTGCCCTTTATGCAGGTACGCATTATTGATTTATTGATTTTTAAAGGCGAGTTTGATTTTATTAGTATGTCAATCATAATTTTGATTGTCATGCATAACTGAAACATAATTAGAGAGGGCGCGCAGCGCCCTCTCTCTTGGGTTAAAATAAGGCTCGCGCCAGAATTTTCAAGTAGCGATATCCAAAGGACATGTTAGCAACAATGTGAAGTCTTCCAATTTATGTTAGTTAGATTCGCACGGTTCCATAGGGCAGATCACACGTCGTTTCCAGTCACGCTAGCTGATAGCTAGCCCTCTGCTGGCGGGCGAGCGCGAGAGCACGCGAGAGAGCACGCTGTTTGGAGAGAGACAGATGTACTTTGGTGGCTGCGATCAGTAGGAATTTAGTAAGGGGAGAGAGAAAGAGAGAAAGAGAGAACGAGAGAACGAGAGAACGAGAGAACGAGAGAACGATATAACGAGAGAAAAGGAGAAAAAGAGAGGAGGGAAGGAGGGAAGGAGAGACGGAGAGAACGAGAGAACGAGAGAACGAGAGAAGGATAGAAAGAGAGAACGAGAGAACGAGAGAACCAGAGAAAGAGAGAAAGATATAAAAAGAGAACGAGAGAGCTAGAGAACGAGAGAAAGAGAGAAAGGGAGAAGGAGGGAAGGAGGGATGGAGAGAAGAAGAGAAGGATAGAAAGAGAGAACGAGAGAACTAGAGAACGAAAGAAAGAGAGAAAGAGAGAAAGAGATAAAGAGAGAACGAGAGAAAGCGAGAACGATATAACGAGAGAATTAGAGAACGAGAGAAAGAGAGAATGGGAGGAGGAGGGAAGGAGGGAAGGAGAGAAAGAGAGAAAGAGAGAACGAGAAAACGAGAAAACGAGAGAAAGAGAAAACGAGAGAAAGAGAGAACGATATAACGAGAGAGCTAGAGAACGAGAGAAAGAGAGAAAGGGAGAAGGAGGGAAGGAGGGATGGAGAGAAGAAGAGAAGGAGAGAAGGAGAGAACTAGAGAAAAAAGAGAAAGAGAGAAAGAGAGAAAGAGAGAAAGAGAGAAAGAGAGAAAGAGAGAAAGAGAGAAAGAGAGAAAGAGAGAAAGAGAGAAAGAGATAATGAGAGAACGAGAGAAAGAGAAACCGATAGAAAGAGAAAACGAGTGAAAGAGAGAACGATATAACGAGAGAACTAGAGAACGAGAGAAAGAGAGAAAGTGAGAAGGCGGGAAGGAGGGAAGGAAAGAAGGAGAGAACGAGACAACGAGAGAACGAGACAACGAGACAACGAGAGAACGAGAGAACGAGAAAACGAGAGCACGAGAGAACGAGAGAACGATATAACGATATAACGAGAGAAATAGAGAACGAGAGAAAGAGAGAAAGAGAGAAGGAGAGAAGGAGGGAAGAAGAGAAGGAGAGACGGAGAGAACGAGAGAACGAGAGAACGAGAGACCGAGAGAAGGATAGAAAGAGAGAACGAGATAAAGAGAGAACGAGAGAACGAGAGAACGAGAAAACGAGAGAAAGAGAGAACAAGAGAAAGAGAGAACGAAAGAAAGAGAGAACGATATAACTAGAGAACGAGAGAACGAGAGAAAGAGAGAAGGAGGGTGGTAGGAGGGAAGGAGGGAAGAAGAGAAGGAGAGACGGAGAGAAGGAGAAAACGAGAGAACGAGAGAACGAGAAACGAGAGAACGAGAGAACGAGAGAACGAGAGAAAGAGAGAAAGAGAGAAAGAGAGAACGAGAGAAAGAGAGAACTGGAGAACTAGAGAAAAAGAGAAAGGGAGAAGGAGGGAAGGAGGGAAGGAGAGAAGAAGAGAAGGAGACACGCGAGAACGAGAGAACGAGAGAACGAGAGAACGAGAGAACGAGAGAACGAGAGAAAGAGAAAACGAAATAACGAGAGAACTAGATAACGAGAGAACGAGAGAACGAGAGAAAGAGAGAAAGGGAGAAGGGGGGAAGGAGGGAAGGAGAGAAGGAGAGACGGAGAGACGGAGAGAACGAGAGAACGAGAGAACGAGAGAACGAGAGAACGAGAGAAAGAGAGAACGAGAGAAAGAGAGAAAAGAGAGAACGAGAGAAAGAGAGAAAAGAGAGAAAGGGAGAAAGAGAGAACGAGAGAACGAGAGAACGAGAGAACGAGAGAACGAGAGAAAGAGAGAAAGGGATAACGAGAGAACGAGAGAAAGAGAGAACGAGAGAAAGAGAGAACGAGAGAAAGAGAGAAGGAAAGAAGGAGGGAAGGAAGGAAGGAGGGAAGGAGAGGAGGAGAGGAGGAGAGAAGGGGAGAAGGAGAGAAGGAGGGAAGGAATGGGAGGAGAGAAGGAGGAAAGGAGAGGAGGAGAGAAGGAAAGAAGGAGAGAAGGAGGGAAGGAATGGAAGGAGAGAACGAGAGAACGAGAAAATATCGAATAAATTTGAAATGAAATTGATGAAATAATGAGAGAAGAACATGTTACATGTATGAAGACGAGAGAGAAAATTTCTATGAAATTCAACAAAAGGACATATATTATCTTTTAAAAGTACTTCCGTAAAAAGTGTTGTTTGTGTTAACCTGATTCAAGAAAAGCGCATGCATATATTATTAATTTTCGAAAAATCAAATCGTAAACACCTGAACATGAAAACTAACACAAACTTGCTCTTTCAAAACGTTGAATAATTTTTGAATAATTAATGTTGAATAATTCCATGTTTTATTTTTTTGACATTTTTATACCTGAAACATTGAGTCAAACAACATCACGAATAACATTTTATTTTACTGATAAACCATAAATAATAAACCGCAAAAAACACTGAATAAACAAAACACTCGTATTATTCTGAATGTTACGTGTAACTATTCTATATTCGTTTGAAAGAGCAAGTTTGTGTTAGTTTTCATGTTCAGGTGTTTACGATTTGATTTTTCGAAAATTAATAATATATGCATGCGCTTTTCTTGAATCAGGTTAACACAAACAACACTTTTTACGGAAGTACTTTTAAAAGATAATGTTTGTGTTGTTATAAAAATTATAATACCAGTTGACGGGGTTTTGGTTGTGTTGTGTCGTTGTGTATAATTTGCATGTCCTCGCTATCACTTTGGAAGCAATACATTTCATCAGATGATGCAATTCAGTGGATATGGTGTGGTTGTTTGCAGTACTGCGGCGACCGTCTGCAGCGCGCGACCGCGTGGGAGAAGTGGACGTCGAAGGCGTCCTTCGACCACGACTTCTACAACAACTCGATCAACATCGAGGAGCTCCGCCACAACAAGTCAGTCATGGGGGAGGGAGTGGGCTGATGGTTATGATGAGTGCAGTATAATGTAGAGTCTTTTGAGTTTGGTGATTGCAATGGCATGCAATTGTGTGCGGACGGAAGTTTGGATAGTTGAACATGATTACATGTGATGTGTGTTGCAGCGAGGGTCTGGCCAAGGTTCTCGGGTACGCGTCTGTGGCCGAGCACCGGCTGGCGAACAAGATGGCCGCCTCCCCCGACACGGTCAGGAGCTTCCTGAACGCGTGAGTCGAGAGGGCAGGGTGTACGGTACATGGTGTACTGTAGCGTCTGATGACTGTTTGGGGGAGAGTGGTTTCAGTAAAGACGGGATTGTTGCGCTCGTTGTAGTTTTGTTTTTGGACATGCGGTGAAGCGTATTTGATGTGTTTTGACATTTGTAGTTTTGGGGGAAAAGGGGAGGAGGTGTAGATGATGTAGCAGAAGAGACGAAGGATGAATTGTCGCGCTCGTTATATTCATGTGTTGGGATAAGTGTTGAAACGTATTTCATACTTTTTTTGATCAATAGCAAAAAGGGATTGAGTAATTACAAGTGTATGGTGATTTAGATTCTGTTTGAAACGTACATTACCGTGTAAGTGTTATTCGGTGCACAGTGCACTCAGTGCGAAAAAAAACAAATATATATATTTGATATCTGCCGCTGATTGGGATATTTGTCATCGTACTTTTTTGTTGTTCTTCATTCTGATACATGTGCAGTCTGACTCGCCGCGTGCGTCCGGTGCTGATCGATCGGATGGAGTCGTGGACGGCGTTTGCCCAGAACAGGGAGATGATCAGTGGAGACCTGCAGGTAAGAGGGGGACGAGGGGGGAAGATGAATGGATGTGATGAGTAAAGGAGGCTGTGAAAAGGGTATGGGGGAGTGAAGGGAGTGGGGGCGAGATATGGATATGAGAGTTGTACCATGTGCTTGTACTTGTATCCATTCCAGGCGCACGACCTGTTCTACATCTGCAGGAAGGAGGCAGAGGCGCACTATGAGTGAGTAGGGGGTTTTCTTGGGAGGAAGATTAGGTATTCCTGATGTTATCAGCGTATATTATGATGTGGCATGTGTGAACCGTATACATATACCGTATACATAGATTGTTTTAGTGATGTTTTCATCCAACTCGTTTTTGCATGAAACTTGTTGTTTATGGTGGTATGTGTGCTGCTCTGTATAGTTTCATAAATCGTTTGATTGCAGCGTGAACACGCTGGACCTGTCGAACCACTTCCCCTTCTGGCCCACCTTCAACAACCTCACCCAGGTGCTCGCCCACGTGTTCTCCATTGGATTCAAGGTGAGCTATTATTGATTCATTGAGCGCAGACGAACGGGTTTTGCATGTTGTTCTAATTGATTTTTAGTTGTTGATTTTCTTGTTATGCGTTAGTTGTCGAGTAGTGCTGGAAACATAATTTACGCATGTTATTTCATCGCATGTTATTGTTATTTCTTAAGGACATAACGGAGACTGGTCTGGAGCGTGCGCATCCCGACGCCAGGATCTTTGCCGTTGCTGATCTCAGCACTGGTGAGGGAGGGAGGGAGAGAGATGGCAGAGAGAGAGAGAGAGAGAGAGAAAGAGAGAGATGAAGATAAAGAGAGAGATGAAGATAAAGAGAGAATCTCCTGTGTTGAGGCGAGCACCTCGGCCGCCTCTACATTGACCCGTACGATCGCGAGAGCAAGCGCGGAGGATGGAACACGCTTCTGGCGAGACGTGAGTTTTTGTAAAATTATATCTGGAAACCACGTCAACAGGAAGCGAAAACTATACAGTTTGTGATTGTGTCGAACTGTTTTTTGGCACACCATAGTGAATGTAAACAATTCGTGCAATAAGAAAATGTTGTATATTAGTATATTGTTTTAGCCGAGTCGCGGGAGCGCGGTCTGGACAAGATTGTGTACCTGGTGGGGTCGGCGATCGCCCCCACTGCCCAGCAGCCATCCCTCCTCCACCACCAACAGCTACAGCAGATGCTGTTCAATGTGGGTGGGCTCGGCGGGTTCTGGGGGGAACTGGGACAAAAAAAATCGGGGAACTGGGAACAGTGGAGAGTAGGGTTAGCCCGAAATCGTCCTATTGTGAAACAGAAATGGTGAGCATGGTATAATCCCATTGTAGAAGTAGCAGATGCTGTTAGACGTGGCTGCGATGGTAAGATGACTTGACTCATCAATTATTGTGCAGCACTGGGAACATGTAGATGGGATAATGCACACAATGATATTGTAGTAGAGTAGTAGTGTATTGTCTACCCAGCGGGGAACTGACGCTAGAAGCTAACAGAAGGTGTATTGAACATGTCATGCATAATGTGCTATTATCCGAATGCGAAACGTACTGAGTGCATGTTGTTTCTTCTAGGTTGGCCGGGCGGTGCAGATGCTGTGCTCTCGCTCGCCGTACCGGGACATCTCCATTCCGTGGGCGCCGTTCTACGCGTCTGACTGGGACGCGGCCGACATGTTCCCCGCCTTCCTACAGATGTTCGTCTACAAGCCACACCTCCTACAGTCGCTCAGCAGCCCGCACAATGTGAGTCAAAGTCAAAGGGGAGGGGATGTTTGGAGCCAGCCTGTGTTGTCCTATAAGTCCCATTTATCGAGTCCGCACAATGTGAGTGAAAAAGGATGAGTTGGTAGAGGTAGATGGATGGCTGGGTTTTGGTGTGGTTTATTGAGTTGTCCATGCCCGAGAAGGATTTTGCACTTTGCAGGTTTTTCTAAACACATTGTTTGTATAAAATGATTTGGACAGTTGTAGACGATGAGAAACGTATTTGGTATTTGGTAAAGTTTTTTGTGTGTATTGGTTCCTATATGAAAATACAAAACGTCTAATAAACGTCTGTGTCGTGCCATAGTCTTCCTTCGCGTGCCGCAGAGCAGAGTACTCATAAGTCTCTTTAATCGGGGGCTACCTTTACCTTTACCTTTACACGTCTTCTATTTGCAGGTGACGGGCGCGATTCTGTCGGACGATCAGTCGAACAACGTGTCTCTGGCGCTGTCTCGGGCGACTCTGTGGGAGAGCTACAGGACACTGTTCTGGTCAGACTTTGACCTCTCCGTCTACGAGATGGAGGACAGGAAGTGAGTACGGGAGGGGGAGATAGAGAAAGGAGAGAGGGATGGAAAGCTGTGAAAGAAATTGGTGGCTGTATGAGTTGTAAAGTTTCTGAGAAGATATTTAATTTAATTTATTACAGTTCACACTGTGCCACACACAAAAATATGATGAAAAATGAAGGAAAAAAATTAATGCAACAAATAAGTGCGTATCAATCTGTAAAACCAGCAGTTTCAACTAATACCCACCCCTGCCTGGAGGTGGCGTGGGAGAGCGGGCGGAGGAACCCGAGTGAGTACATGAGGAGGCAATGTACTCTGGGGCAGGCACCAGTTTCCACCACGGTAACGTCTCGATAGCAACACTCTAGAATCAAAGGGAGGGGAAAATTGCATCTGATTATAAAAGGCATCATAAGGAAATGAATGTGATGGAAGAGGAATAACAGATGTAGGGGTAGGAGAGGGAGAGAAAGGAAGAGAGGTGGAGAAATCAGTGGCTGGCCGGGATATCGTGGAAGGATAGTTGAGAGGGAGAGGAGAAGTGTGCCAAGATGGGAGAAGGGAGACGGAGAGAGGGCCTAATCAATGTTTTGCAGGCAGCGTTTCTGGCTGGACATGTACCGTGAGATGAACAAGGAGTACTTCCCGTTCAGGCAGAGCAAGGTGAGGGGAGAGAGAGAGGGAAGAGAGAGAGAGAAGGGGGAGAGGGAGGGGGGAAGAGGAAGGGGTAGGCCTAGACTAGTTAAATTGAATGTTTCGGGTACAAGGGCGTTTTTCGTTCACTATTGTTATCTTGGTGTGTCCTTACACCGATTGAATAGAATTTATTGTAATTTGTTCATGCCCGAATTGTGAAACGTATAGTTCGTGATACACATTGAATCGTGTATGTATAATTAGAGTAAATGAAGAAAGTGTGTGTGTTTTCAGTCCGACTACCACCCGTGCTCGTTCATGCCCATCTTTGCCCTGCAGCCGCACATGGGAATGTACTACAGGAAGCTGTGGACCGAGGTACGGTAGTGGGGGTACGGTAGATGCAATATGATGTAGTGAGTAGACACAATAACATACTTTTTACACCCTTTGTTTGTTCTGAAAGTTTGTAGGTTAACCATAAACCATTGCAGATGCTTGCCCTGGACATGCACGAGACGTTTGCACAGGAGGGGGACGAGAAGAAGACTGGCGAGAGGCTGAAGACGACCCTCCTCAACAGGGGCGCCGGCGACGTGGCCAAGGAGCTATACAGGAGGTTCCAGGTGCGTTTTCCTTTAGTTATTACGGAGTGAAGGAGTTGTTTGTTACGTATATAGCTTGATGCGTATTATTTCGGGTTTCATATAGATTTGCTTTACACGATATTGCGAAGGAGATACGTCACAAGTATGAAACGTATTCCGAGTATGTTGCATGGATGTGTGCTGTTTTCAGGGCCGCGATCCGTCGGTGGGAGCGATCTGCGACTTCTACGACCCGCCCTCTCTCTACCACCTCGAGGAGGAGACGGAGGGAAGAACCCCCTGAATATCGATCTATTGATCGATTGATATTGATTGATTGCGTGTGCTTACGAGGTTTCTTCCCCACTCTTCCTTTTTGTAGTAGAGTCACGTAGTAGATAGTCATTTAGTAGTACTAATAGAGTTTTTGTTTTTTTTGTTACATCGAGTCTTATTAGAGAGATATGTTTTGTTGTTTGTTGCTAGAGAGAGCTGTGTACGTAACATTAAGATTTATGTGATTATAAATATTCATTATGTCTGTGTCAGTTGAATGGATTGAAATGAAAAAGATGAAGAATGTGTGGCAAAAGCTCACTGGAATATCTGGGTATGGAAAAGGTTGCAGTATTCATGTCAGCACACTGTAGTATCAGCATTTTACCGTAACCGAATTTGCATAATTGTGATTCTGAATCGAGGATTGTAGCGATGTCGGCAGCAGCGGCGACTTCGGGCGGGGCGACGGCGTCGGAGTCGAATGAGGAGACGGTGATAGTGACAGAGGTGCCGGACGCTCTCAACAGGGCACTCCTACTCATCGTCAACAACTTCTTCAGCAAGGTATCTCTTTTTTTTCTCTCTTTCTCTCTCAATATATGACATCATTTCCAGGAGGCCTACATCATTGTGTACTACATTATGCGCGCTGTGTGCATACGAGAGGAGCACCTGAGAAGCAAGATTCACTATGACCAGAAGCAGTTGAGACAGGTGTGTTTTGATCAGTGAATTGTGTTTTGATCCCTTTGATTCAGGTCCTCGCTGGTCTGAAGAGCGACAAGCTGGTGAAGGAGCGGTTGCTACAACAGGTGGGAAAGGATATTGATTGAATTATCGATTGATTTGCATTTTTCGGTTTCATATAGCCATCCTCTTTCGTGATTACTTGTTTCAGAAAGTGAACAACCGCAACACGTCGATCATCTTCTACTTTATCAACTACCGCGCCATCCTCAACGTGCTCAAGTACAAGATTGACCACATGCGGTGCGTTTTGTTTTGTTTTGGAATTGGATGAGAGTAGAGAATTGGATGAAAGTAGAGAAAAGAGAATAGGAGAGACGGTAAAGAAGAACGAAAGAGAAAGTAGGAGGATGAAGAGAGAGAGAGAGGGGGGGGGGGGGAGAGAGAGAGAGATGCTCGTTGCAGGCAGCGTCTGGAGGCGCGCGAGAAGGAGGACGTGCAGAAGGCGAGCTACAAGTGCACCCGCTGCAGCAGCCAGTACGAGGTGGGCGGGGTCTGTCTGTCTGTCTGGTTCTCTCTCTCTTTCTTTTTCTCTCTCTATCTGTCAGTCTATCTCTCCCTCTACTACCTCTCTCTTCTCCTCTTTCCCTCTTCCTATTTTAGGATTTCTTTGAGCTTGATGTGAATATCGTATGGCCTGTGTTTCAATGCTTGTGTTGTCTAGACGCTGGAGATTGACCGCATCCTGGACCCGTTCACGGGGCTGCTGAAGTGCTGGAGGTGTCAGGGCGAGGTGGAGATCGACGAGAGCGGAGGGCCCACGCAGGTGACCAGGTGAGGGGAGGGAGGGAGGGAGGGAGGGGGAGGAGGAGTGAGAGAGATGAGGGAGGGGAAAAAGAGAAAAGGAGGGAGAGAGATGGGAGGAAAGGGGAGGGTGTAGAGGAGAGAGTTGGAGGCTTAAAGGAGCATACCACTCTGAATTTTGTGATCAAACTACAACTAGCACGTGAAAATATATGAAAATACAATCTCTTTTCATGATTATAATGTATGCTGAAAATGAACAGAGCATGTAAAATAGGTGTTCGTAAATTTCGTAGTGTATGGGATTGCCCCCGGTCTGCGCGCACCATCGCGGAGTGTGCGCGCAGACCGGGGACAGTCCCATACACTACGAAAAGTTGTGGGTCGCACTTTTCGTTTTCGACGATTGGTTTCATGTTTGTCATTTTATATTCTCAATACCTATTAAATATTTCTATTGTTCACAGTTTCTCTGAACCATGTAGAAGTGAAAAGATAACTCGTTTTCTGGTAAAATACGCGTTTGAGTTCCATTGGATCATTGTTCACTAACAATATTTTGTGAAGTTATGTTTTGTAAATTGGGAAATACATTTTCGTATTCACCAAAATTTGACATGTTCATACTACATATTCGAAAAGAATCCATGACATGAAATTTAGAGTGGTACTTTCCTTTAAAGAGGAAAAGAAATATAGTTTACTGAAAATTTGTTCATTAAAAACTTGAGCATCACAAGATTATCTGCAAATCTCTTCATGATATTTGTGGCACCGTTGAAACATGTTTTGTCACATGTTTCTTTTTGTGAGAAGAATGCATGCAAGAATGTAAGAATGTAAGCGTAACAGTGTGTAAATTGGTTTCTCTACTTGAATCACTTGGTGATCTTCTGATTTTGATTTGCTCAAAGATTAAAGACATTTCTATATCGATATTGATTACAGATCTTTTCTCTTTTTCATTTGATGTTTCTTGCAGATCTCTGCTGGCGCGCTTCAACGAGCAGATGTACCCGCTGTTCGCGACGATCCGCGACTTGGCCGGCATCCAACTGGCGCCCCACCTCCTGGAGCCAGACCTCAACAAGTACCTGGACGATGAGAGCAAGGGTGAGAGGGAGGGGGGGGGGGGGAGGGGAGAAGAGAGAGAGAGAGAGAAAGAGAGGGAGAGAGATCTCTGATAGAGAAGAGATGGATAGATGTTGGTCCGTTGCCTTTGTAGAGCAGCAGGACCAGGCGGTGGACTTCTCTGCGATGCCGTCTGGCTTCCGCGAGCTCGGCGCGGTCGCGCACTCGTATGCCAATGCGAACACTCTCAAATACGCCAACGCCGACCAGATCACGGTCGATATGAACGCCGATGCGAACCGGGGGTGCGTGTTGTTGTTTTTGTTGTTGATTTTATGAGTTGAATAAGTAATTGTTAGTAGAACCACTGGTTTACGCAAGTGTTTGAATATAAAAAAATTCAATGTGTGTGTGAGAGAGAGAGAGATCGGAGAAACGGATGACACAACAATAAGTAAATGAATGTTCTTGCAGGCCGGTGGAGGAGACGAAGGCGATTCCGATGTGGCTGCAGGACTCGTCGCTGGTGGGGGAGAGCGAGCAGGCAGCGGCCGCGCTCGATCTGGCCATCAACAGGTACGGGGAGAGAAAGAGGGAGTCTGTCTGTCTGTCTCTGTCTCTCTCTGTTTTTGTCTAGCTGCCTTTCCGCGTCTCTGTCTTTTTTCATATTTTTTCTCTCATTTGGAATAAGTTTCACTTGCCGCATATTTTCGCTTAGTATGAAAATGCATCAATGCGTACTTTTCCGTTCTACATTTCTCTCTCTCCTTATCTCGTGTGTCTGACGTGTCTAACGTTTGACTTATGTGTCTGTTTATCTCGATTTCCTCTGCTGGTTTGCAGTGGCACGGACTGTGCATATGTGTCTGTGTGAGTGTGATATATCTGTGCACCTTGTGAGTGTGACTGGTGTAACTTGTCCAAATGTCCATCTACCCTCTCCTCTGTACCTCTGTTGCAGTGGCACGGACTCTGTGTCTGTGTGTTATGTCTGTGTACCCTCTGAGTGTTGACTTGTCCCACTGTCCGTCTATCCTTTCCCTTTTCAGTGGCACGGACTCTGTGTCTGTGTGATATGTCTGTGTACCCTGTGACCTGTGGGTGTGACTGGTGTGACTGGTCCTATTGTCCTACCCTCTCGTTTGCAACCACCTTGCCTCTCTTTTCTCGAGTGTGACTGGTGCGTCCATCTACCCTCTCCGTTGCAGCGGCACGGACTCTGTGCATATGTATCTATATCTATGTGTTATGTCTGTGTACCCTGTGAGTGTGACTGAAGTGACTTGTCCGCCTGCCTAACTCTAACTTGTCTAACTCCTTTGTGACTTGTCCCACTGTCCATCTATCCCCCTTCCCTTTGCAGTGGCACGGACTCTGTACCCATCCGCCACACTGTCGACATGTCTATGCTGGCCGAGCTGGAGGGAATGGACGAGGAGCCGCCAGAGAAGAAGACAAAGGTGGGGGGGGAGGTGGACGAGGCTAGAGGTTGATGCAGTGCAACGGTGTCCATCCACAAGCTGTCCATCTACTCTGAATACAGAGTATGCTATACAAGCGTACGCAGTCAGTAGTGAGGGCAGTACGAGTACGAGTCGAAAGATTAGCAAGAAACAGTCGAATCCGTCGAATCCGTCGAGTCGAATCCGCATCCACACTCATTTCTTGAGGTCTTGAGGAGGAAGAGAAGCGGTATTTTTTTCGATTCTGATTATTTCGAAAAGTCCTATTATTAGTTTGTGTAGGAGCGAGAAAAGAGGAAGACAATGGCTAGAGCGAGAGGAGGAGGAGGAGGAGGAGACGTGATGAATGTATTCATAACTTCTACGTGTTGAGGTGGATGAGAATGGCGACGGAAGAGGAGCGGGAGGAGGAGGAGGAGAGGAGAGTGGCAGCGAGGATTCCGACGACGAGGAGGAAGAGATGCTGGAGATACAGGGAGAGAAGGTGGGTTGGGGGAGGGAGGGAGGAGGGGGGGGGAGAGAGAGGAGGAGGGGAGAGAAAGGGAGGGACTGCAGAAAATCAAAAGTCCAACTTGCATTGCTCTTGCTCGCTTTATTTGGAGCAATAGAACTGGTGAAGCGTATGAGGAGTGGTCAGTTGTGGGTAACTATGTTTGTTGGTTGTTAGGTAGGTAATAGTAAGTCTTACTTGAAACAGTGTTCTGATTAGAAGGGAAATTTGGCCCCTATGTAAGTTCATGAAATTTGCATTATTCAGGGTCGACAGAAAGTGCTGAGGGTTGACTTCGGGGATGGCGAAAGACTGTAGAGTTTCTTCAATCCAATATGTGTATTGTGTTTCAGTTTGCCCTGTCTGACATCACTCCGGACATGGTGGATCGGATGACCGACGTCGAGAAGGCGGCCTACGTGGCAGCCGTGCAGGCCAACATGGACTACTGACCGGATGGATGGTCTTTCTCCGTCTTTGAGTTGTATGATCTGTCCACTCTATGGCTCCATCGGGACAACTATTCACATGTCTTCTGTAGAGCAGTCTCAATTGAGTGTGTGTTCTCATGTTTCTAGGAATGTTATGTCTGTATGTTGAATGTTGTCATTGATTGTGTATCGGATGCCGGTTTTGTTGTGTTGTTTTTTTGCGAGTAATGAAAAATTTCATATTTATTAATAGTGGTGGAAGGTTACAAGCAAATCACGGGGATAAGGGATCAGGGTAAAGCACGATGTTTTGAGAATCGAGAGAAAGAGAGATCGAGGGAGAGAGAGAGTGGCAGGACTGGGTAGACTAGAAGAGAGGAGACAAGAAGCTTACCGGGTGTGAGTATCGAATGCCAAAGTAATCACCGGGCACAAATTACAACCGACAATGAGTTTCGAATATTGCCAACCACTTGAATAAGCACTCTCATCGAAACTAGTCCTTCTCAACGTCTTTGAAGGCGTTACGAAGGCAGTTTCTAAGAGACAGCGCTACTATAGATAGTACTATACTGACAAAATGTGAATAATTACATAATAGTTCTACGTGAGTGACTGGACGCAGGAGAGACAGCACTCGCCAGCGGCGTCTGTGATTCCACCATGCACCTCGGTGACGATCTGGAAAATGACTTTGTATGGTGTTATTGATTGATTAGTGTTCTTTTTTAATCCAGCAGTTTAACAATAAAACATTAGTACTGGCTACTGACTGATTTGTTATGCTTCCCTGACTGTTTCACAGTTCGAAAGTAAAAGTAGACAGACAAGGAAGTGTAAGAGGGTGTTTTTTTTTCGAGCAGCTCATCGCATCGCTCACTCAACAATCACCAAAGTCCATAGCGATGTAATTTGGAAAGTGTGGTTGTTGAACAAATAGTTGTCTGGGAGTGTACACTCTAAATTTCGAAGTTGAGTTAGCACCAGGATGTGCAAGTACGATGAAAATTATACACTTTTGTTCATGCAACTATATGTCGAAGATATCTATAAGTCGGTGAAAATGCCGTTAAACATTGAAAATTGGCTCCAATTTCTGCATTTTGACACAGTTTGCGTTCAATTTTCATAGACTTGCAGGCATTTTCAGGAAATAGTTGTGGGCAAACCTGCATTATTTTCATCATATTTTCACAACCCGGTGATAGTAACTCGACTTCGAAAATCAGAGTGTACACTCTTTTTAAAGGGAGTGTACACTCTGATTTCCGAAGTTGAGTTAGCACCGGGATGTGAAAATATGTTGAAAACGACTCAGTTTTGTCAATACAACTATTTGCTGAAAATGTCTGCAAGTTGGTGAAAATTGAGCGCAAAATGTATCAAAATGCAGAAATTGGTGCCAATTGGTGCCAATTTTCAATGTTCAACAGAATTTTTCATCGACTTATAGGTATCTCCGACACATAGTTGCAATGACAAAAGTACATCATTTTCAACATATTTTCACATCCCGGTGCTAACTCAACTTCGAAATTCAGAGTGTACACTCCCTTTAAGACAATAGACAAGAATGTTCATTCATTCGTGCGAGATGAGCAAGATATTTGACACCGCTCAAGAGCGAAGAAATTTGCTGTATCCGGTTAGGAGTTGGCCGATTCACACTATCCCTGGAGAATTGGAGAGGATTTTATATGTATAAATGATGAATAATCTTTCAAATAAAACAAGTGTGACCTCGTCCGCCTCCCCGGCTGCGCTCTTCATGATGATGCCGTAGCGGCGACGCTTCGTGTACGCAGCGATCACCTGGGAGGGAGGGAGGGAGGGATGGATGGAGAGAGAGAGAGAGAGAGAGAGAGAGAGGGAGAGAGAGAGAGAGAGAGAGAGAGAGAGAGAGAGAGAGAGAGAGAGAGGGAGAGGGAGAGGGAGAGGGAGAGGGAGAGGGAGAGGGAGAGGGAGGGAGAGGAGAGGGAGAGGGAGAGGGAGAGGGAGAGGGAGAGGGAGAGGGAGAGGGAGAGGGAGAGGGAGAGGAGAGAGGGAGAGGGAGAGGGAGAGGGAGAGGGAGAGGGAGAGGGAGAGGGAGAGGGAGAGGGAGAGGGAGAGGGAGAGGGAGAGGGAGAGGGAGAGGGAGAGGGAGAGGGAGAGGGAGAGGGAGAGGGAGAGGGAGAGGGAGAGAGGGGAGAGGGGGAGAGAGAGAGAGGGAGGGAGAGAGGGAGAGAGGGAGAGAGAGGAGAAAGAGAGCCCCTACCTGTACAAGCATGACAGTTCCCACCGCGCTGAGTATCCTTCCTCCGAAATTGAGCAGACCAATGAGATACTTGGACGGGGCTTCTATTAGGGCTGCAACACAATGATGTTCTAGCAGAGATGGATATGCTGTTGTAGTTTTTCTAATAAAAACTTTTTTTGACAGTGCGTTAGTGATCAACCAGGTGCAATTTTGCAGACAACTCAAAAATACACCAAAAAATTAAATGTATAAAAAAGTACTCGCGTGAAGAGATTTAGCATGTTGTTGTAAAAATCCGTGTATACAAGGTTTACAAGTATTTACACAAACCAGCAAATACCGATGAGAACATTCTGTACAATCTCTTTTTCGTTTTATTGTCTTATTGACGCAGTTACGTATTGGAAGTTTTCTGTCTTTACTTCATTACTACGACAATACTAGTTACTACTACACTACAACATTGTAGCGTGACCAAATGAACCTCTCGACGAAAACAAGAAACAATACATTGCACCTTCCAATTTATTTCTGCCCTATTTGCAATTGTTTGTTGTTTCGAGCGAGTGATATCAGTCTATGTATTGTCAGTAGTAGAGTACTCATTATCAGTGATACGGGAGG
Organism: Rhabditoides inermis; assembly: GCA_963966185.1. Lineage (NCBI taxonomy): Eukaryota > Metazoa > Nematoda > Chromadorea > Rhabditida > Rhabditidae > Rhabditoides > Rhabditoides inermis. Next base: position 121,215 of record CAWZYM010000197.1, on the reverse strand, counting down.
GATGGGGTGATAAGAAGCATGATGTTAAACTGTAGGTGAAGCATGGATAAGTACAGTACACATTCCACATTCCATTGTTGCACGAGTCATAACAGTGATAAGAGGGAAATACACTGCAGTTGATAGGTAAACAGTAAACAGTTTTGCAGCTAACTAATCTTCAACTTTATGAAACAAATGAATAAACCACACACCTTTCTTCATTTTGAACTTCAACGCATGCTCGTTAGCGACTGCTGCGTCGATCACTTCCTGAAAATAGGTTCTTTCTTACTCTCTCTCTCCCTCCCCCCCTCTCTCTCTCTCTTTCTCTCTCTTTCGCTCTCTCCCCCTCTCTCTCCCTCTCTTTCTCTCTCTCCTCTCTCTCGCTCTCTGTGTCGTTTGTAAATTGCAATTTGTAGCGTCTGTAGCGTGTGAATCATCTACCCGTTGAAAAAACAAAAGTAAATGAGTTGCACGAAACAATTCCTGATTCTACAAGATCCAGGCACAAAAACTACAACTGCCATAGCAGATGCGAAGATGTATGGGTCTTTCTGGCGATGAGAAAAGTATTGTACTGTGAGAACACATACATGAACCACACAAACATTGCGGTAACTCGTTGCCGTACAATTATTTGATATTGGATTCTTTCTCACGTGCATATTCTTGCCGATAAAAATGATCATAGCCAAAAAACGGTTGAAATCATCCAGACAAACATTACGGTTCGCTTGCCTTGTTGAGCTGCGCGGACCATACGGATGCGAAGTACGAGAGTACGTTGAGGGAGGTTCCGAGCAGAAGGAAGAGCACGATGCCCGCGCACTGGTTGTCTGCAAGAAAGTGGTAAATGTATTCGTTATATTTGTTTCTGTCTACTGATCTTTTTCAATAGGAAAGTCCTCAAGAGATTCCCGCACACTGGTTGTCTGCAATGATAATGTTCTAACAAGCTAGCTGCATACTTACTAGAAAATCCACTTTGCCACTGGAAAACGGGATTTTCCACTTCGATTTTTCGTTTTCATTTTTTTTTCAGCCAGCAGTGGAAAACTGGAGTTGTCTGTAAGAGTGTGTTCGTAATATTGCTTTCTGTCTACTGATCTTTTTCAAAATTTTCTGTGCAGAAATGGAGAATGGAAATCAGCAATCAGCAAGTTACATAAGGTCATTTTGCACAAAATCTATGCATTTGACAATAAGAAATTAAGGAAGTAAATTTTCCGTGGACTTTGATACGCTTAAAAATCGGGTGGGTTGCAGTTGCTGTCAGTATAGAGATAAGTTCCTTTCGGACCAGAGATAAGCGTGGAAACGTGTGTTCCCATCAAAACTCGAGACTCGGACACTTTGATGCGAAGGCGGAACCAGAAGGTGCTTTAGATAAGTCTTATCGTACCATATCAGTAGGTGTAAAGCACAATGTTTTGAGAGCTGGGGCTTCTCCTCCTCATGAAAAACGAAATTTTTAGGTGTTATAATGGTTTTAGTGGTCACGTTTTGTGTTTGTTAGAGTGGTCAGCTGTGAGTGCAGTAAAAGCGTGTTTACGGTGCGGTTGCAGTTCATGTCCGCAATGAAGGAGACAGCACGACAATAATGTACACTTGCTAGGCACCAGAAACGGTGCCACTTTCACTCAACTTGTCCTGTTCATGAGCCTATCGACCACGTGGAAATTGACAATGATCGAGTTGGTAGCTGAACTGATTAACTGATATCGTGCATCGTGGTCAAATGGAACTTTCTTCCAACTATCTACGATTTTTTGAAGAGACCATCTCGGGTCACATCAGATAACTGATAACCTAGTGTTAGTGTTTCAATTTCTCTCTTCCTCTCTCTCTCTCTCTCTCTCTCTCTCTCTCTCCTTATCGCATCGCATGCACTTGTTCTATAAATACGCGGTTGTACTAGTGACTCCCATGGTATAAAAGAGGTGGTCGACAGCTGTTCGGCGTCCATTTCTAGATTTTACCAGGTTATCAAGTTATCTTTATGGTATCATTTTGTTACTATAGTCTTTTGAAGTCTTGATCTATTGGTAAGCCAACGTGATTAGTCATTAATTTCATTTGCTGTGTCCTTTGATGTCGCTTTCATAGTCCATTGTGACATGTTTATTCCAATATTATTGTTGTTGATAAAAAAATTCCCGCAATTCAAAAACATATTCAATTTTGTTTTGCATTTAGAAATACTTTAGGAAGACGCGTAAGAATTCATTTGACGCGTGCATTCCGCTCCGAATTTTTTTTTTGGAATTTGTAATCTGTGAACCTAACAAAGAGAACAACATCATAATTCACATCATAATTCAGATTTCCCAGATGTCGTGGTTTCTGTGCGCTCTCGTCTCACTGCCGAATGCATCGTTTGCGGTGCTGCTGACACAAGTACTCATGGCACTACAGGTAGATCATCTCTCTCTCTCTCTCTCTCTCTCTCTCTCTCTCTCCCCTCTCTCATCCATATTCCACTTGTTTTCGATTAGAAATGCTATTTACCGTGATACAGGTAGTACCACGAATCGAGCAATTGTGCCCACTACAATGTGTGATTCACGTTGTTATTCCAGACAGTACTCGAAAAACAAAATTTTTACTGATTCAAAGTCAAAGTCAAAGGCTTTTACAAATGTTTCACTATTTCAAAGTCAAAGTCAAAGGTTTCTTCAAGATCGCTTTTCATTAAAACAAAATACAGAATACACATGTATATTCATTATTCTAATTGCAGCCAGTGGTGCACCTTCTCTTCACCTTCACTCCCCTTCTATCTTGTACCACATGCTGTGTCCTGGTACTACACGTCATATTCGCGTGGAAAGTGATGCGCTCACTCGGATACGGTATGTTTTTTCATTAATACAAAATTATGGTATAGGTTATATTTGCCTCTTGTGCTCAACCGAAATGACTCATGATCACTGTTGGCAATTGGAAGTCGTTGGGGAGCGTTTGCAAATCAATTTCAAGAATTTGATATCTCTTTAGTCTAAATCAACATCTATGACATCTATAATTTATAGTGGCTGGTTTGACCGCAAGCCCAATAATTAGGTGATGTGAGAGCTAATTCTATGATAGTTTTCTTATCACCCCACGTATGTATTTATGCAGTCTAATAAATCTGCACGTAAATGTCTATATTTGGACATTTCAGAGATTCGCTTCTCTTTGTGCTACTGATCGAAACAACCAACTGCAATCGATCCGGATCAATTTGATCTACCGTATACCATCGACCACTCCGTCCACACAGGAACAATCTACGCGTATTAGTAATTAGCAGCTTTGGGGTTTTCGACATTTTGTATTGTACATACACGTGTGAATAAATTGTGTTTCTGCAGCCCCCACGATTTTTTTGTACAATTTTCGAAGGAGAGAGAGAAGGAGAGGGAGGGAGGAAGGAAGGGAGGGAGGGAGGGAGGGAGAGAGGAAGAGAGAGAGAGAGAGAGAGAGAGAGAGAGCAAAAATCTAGCGTGATGGAATGGCGGTTGCGTGCGCGGGTTGCTGCTTTCTACGGCCCATTGAATAGCCAGCGGATATAGCAATCGGAAAGGGAGTGGAGTAAGAGTAAGCATAGAAAGAGGGAGAGAGAGAGAGAGGGAGAGAAAGAGAGATCACACGGACAAAGACTATTTTCGTCCACGTTGCATATCACATTGAGTTTTGTTCATGCATAAACTAATATGCCTATCTGTCTAACCACGCGTATAGCTTTTTGCACATACGTAAGCAACAAAGTTTCATTTACAATAATAAAATATATAGAATGAACCCACTTCTCAAACGCTGCCGCTTTTCCCGCCACACATCTCGCATATGGTGGAGGTTCATGGAGGTCATCGAGAGGGATTTCTGGAAGAGACAGAAATAGAGGGAGAGAGAGAGAAGAGAGAGAGAGAGAGAGAGAGAGAGGGAGAGAGAGAGAGAGGATAGAGATAGAGCCTCCTCACCTTCAGCCCTCCCTGTCCGCTGGTTCCTGGCTGCTCCACGACTAGATGAACCGGGTTGTCTCCCTTCTTCACATTCGCGGACGCCGACCGAGGAAGGGGTCCCTGAATGTGTGAGAAATTAGAAAGTTCTTGTAACTTGTAAGAAATAATAAATCTTTTTCCCACTTTTTCCAGCAACATGCTTTTTTTCCCTCATTATTTTCTAATCTATTTTTGAGTTTGAAAATCATTCACTAGTCATTTTTCAGATCGTCGCGTTTAGCGAATCTTTTGACCGCGTGAACATGTGATCTGCGACAATTCAAAAGTATCATTTCTGCGCTGTACTTCAGAATGCATAACACAGTACACAGACTTTGAACTTTGTTTCACGCTGCGAGATGGAATCAGCGGGAGAGAAATTGGCACGTTCTCGCCGCATCGCATGACATCTCAAAATAACACGGCCGCCTATTTTCGTGTTCGAATGACGCCATTTCTATGCACACCGGAAGATTATTAGTTATCAATGGCATAGCTGACCTTAGAGCACTCCCATAAAGTGCATTTTCTAAAAAGCACGTAGTCTCTTTTATAGGTGTGACCTTTGAGAAGAGAGAGAGAGAGAGAGAGAGAGAGAGAGAGAGAAGCGCTCACCTCCTTGGGTCCCGGTTTGAAGACGAGCACCTCTTCATCTGGATTCTTGGACGTCAATCGTCGTCGCTCTTCCGGTGCCGCCATTTCGTCGGATGGTCTCATGCGCATGCTGAAAAGTTTAAAAGTAACTTAGGTTGAAAGTAACTTTGGGGAAAAATTCTTTCTGAAACGCTAGTGAAAACACTATACAAAACACACAGTCGTTTTGAGAAAGTTTTTCGAAGGCTTTTGCAAAGACATTTTAAAAGATACCGTCTTTATAAATGACAACAACGTGAAACATTGTTAGTTTATGATAACTTTAGTTTCATTTGACGCAAAAATAAAAGAACACGACTGAATTAAAGGTATGCGCACAGCAATTCTTTTTTCATGCATTTCTCTATCGGGCGTCCCGTTACATTGACAACCAAGCTACACTATCATTTTCAGATGACGTCAGCAAAGGTGTATAGGCGAAATTACGAAATAGTAAAAAAAACACGGAAGACGGCGTTTTGTTGGTTGTTTATGCGGGAAACTGGGACGGAGGACGCACCACCAAAAAGAGAGAGAAGCTATCCGGCTAGCTGGAGGCTATTTCTCTTCTCCTCCTCCTTCTCCTCCTTCGCGCATCCGACGTCTCCTAAATACATCCAATCAGAGAGGCGAGAAAAAGTGACGGATATGGGATTACTGTTACTGGACTTCAAATCGCATGCAGCACTGTTCGAATGGCAATAAAAACATTTAAGTCTTCAGATAAATATGAAATGGAAGTGGCAAAGGACAACGAGAATATGAAGTGTATTCTAGACTTCTAGAGTTGCATACGCATTCCCAAGGGTATTGTTGACAAGCGAGCGAGACACATCTTTTTGGAAAGAGATAGAGTTATGAGTGAACGATGAGGAAAAGTTACAGCGGTCAGTGAGAAGTGAGCGAAAAACATAAAATACGAGAGATTAGTTGTTTTGTGCGGCGGGCTTCCGCTGTTTTCATGTATCCAAGAGTGCTTTGCGCACATCGATTGCCCTGCAGGCGCGCTTGGCCTTTAGGCTCCCAGGGAGAGAGAGAGAGAAAGAGGGGAGAGAGAGAGAGGGAGGTGTTAACAAAATTCCCTCCCTCTCTTGTTGCGCATAAGCCGCATAAGCTCCTTGGCGGTATGAGACCTTTGAAACACTTGGAAATTTTGAATTGGGTTCGAGTATCAATCGAAAAAAGTGAAACATTATCCTTCTCGAAACAAAAAAATATATAAAAAAACGCATTCACGTTGTGTTTCGTATATGTAGTATGTTCTTTCTTCGTGCATTTGCTGACGACCTGACCTGACAACAATGAATGACTGATTCATCTGCTTAGAAACACAAACTCAACCTTTAGTTTCCGTCCTAACGGAAATGGAAAGCATATCTGTGCTTTAGAAAATACTTTTTCCTCCGCTTTTCTTATTATTTTCTTTTGCGTATTAATCGCGTTGCTTCTTCACTTAATTCCTATGGATTATGGTTATGACAGGTAAAAAGAGGGATTCCCAGAGTGAGAGAAGAGTGAGACAGAGAGAGAGGAGAGGGAGGGAGAGAGAGAGAGAGAGAGAGAGAGAGAGAAGCGAGAAAAAGAGGTAGAGATTCTTGAAACTCATCAGACATATCTTTGTCGTCGTTGCTGGCGCGTGCATTTCTCTAACTAATTTACGATTTCACATAGACTGTAGCGCGCAAATGAGAGATTAGTTGTCATGGTAGTAATTTGTGCAGAAATTGCGAACTACTTTTCCTCCCTCTCTCCCTCCCCTTCCTCTTCCATTCCCTCTCTCTCTATTTCATGAAAAGATTGAACACGTTTTCGAACTAATCTATCTAATAACATATTCGAACCATATTTCCGCGAACGCGTCATACAGTAGCCCATTGTTTGCCTGCCCCTACTGCATTGACCGAACCCCGAACAGTTTGCGCATCTGTTTTTATTGAAACACGTGTTGCAACGAACATGAATGAATAGTTTATTATCATCGTACATCGATTGTACTCATTATTACCACTCTTTTACAGTAGTTTTCCGAACAATGATTGAAGATTCAAGTATCGATGTTTCTAGAAGTTTCTCCCCCGCCAGTGGATCACGTGAAATGGCGCGTGTGAGCGCTCACATATATGTAGTCTAGTTTCTAGTTTCTAGGGGGTGGTTGGTTAGGGGGCTTTCGGGCCTGTCTGTTCTGCTCTCTCGCTCTGTCCTCTGTCAATTGCTCGACACTCAAGCCGCGCACCTTTGTCGCGCACAAACATGCACAACACCTCTCTCTCTCCCCCTCTCTCTTTCTCTCTCTCTCTCTCTCTCTCTCTCTCTCTCTCTCTCTCTCTCTCTGTGTGTCTCCTTGTTTCTCTCTCCCCCTCTCTCTTTCTCTCTCTCTCTCTCTCTTTCTCTCTGTCTCCTTGTTTCTCTCTCCCCCTCTCTCTTTCTCTCTCTCTCTCTCTCTCTGTGTCTCCTTGTTTCTCTCTCCCCCTCTCTCTTTCTCTCTCTCTTTCTCTCTCTCTCTCTCACGCGGATGCTTCACCAGCTCGCTAGTCGCTTTGTCTCCACTGATCTTTCGCCGATCTTTGAAAATCCGCATTCGCCCAATTTACGCGCGATTTCCGCGTGCAAAACACGCTTGCACCTGCGTTAATCCTCCGGCTTTGACCCATGAACTACCGCGCTCATTCATACAGTCTCTCTCTCTCTCTCCCTCTCTCTCTCTCTCTCCCTCTCTCTCTCTCCCTCTCTCTCTCTCCCTCTCTCTCTCTCAATCTCTCTCTCGCCTTTGCCCTATTACGGCCCGGCCGCGTATCGCTCTCTCATCACACGTGTATGTGTGTGTATGCAGAGAGAGAGAGAGAGAGAGAGAGAGAGGGGGGGGGGGGTGTGTGGGGATTTCTCGATCATCCCCCGCCGATCGATTGATTCTCATTGCAACCCCGTGTTTTATGCCCAATTCGCCAAAATAGGTAGGCAGAGAGACGGCCCCCGTCTCTCTCTCTCTCTCTCTCTCTCTCTCTCTCTCTCTCTCTCTCTCTCCTGTGTTTTGCCCCATGAATTGTACACAGCTGACTGTCACATATTGATCAGTCTTCGCACTGCCTGGTCCATTTCTCCGATATCGCATAGTATTACAGGTATTTTCAGGTGCAGAGAGTGATAATGTCCGTTCTTACCTGTGTCAAAAAGCAATCACGTATCACATGATTCCACCTGCTCTGTTTGCCTTTGTCTCTCGCGCATCTTTGCAAAATGTCGCAACACGAAACACATATTGACACATTGTCTTATCTCGCGCCGATCGATAGTTGTATTGGTGTGTGCTCGTATTGGAGGAGCGCGAATCGAACACTTGATCGCAATTGCGCGTATTCACACGCAAAAGTGGCATGTTGCTGTAAAGCTCACACGCTTTCGTATAGCTTCCACATTAGTGCTGACTACTGACTAGGCCGTAAACTTGCCTCGAAACCTATAACTTGTCCATGAACACTAAATGTGTTCGAAGTCAGCTTGTGCGTAAGTAAGTATTCCAGATGCTTGTTTGTGTTATGCGCGCTCTTCTCTTGTGTTATGTCTTATGACTTATGACTTAGGAGATCTCTCGTCTCACTCAGTATCTTTTCACCTCTCTTGCAGAATCGAATTATTATTCATTGTTGTTTCTCGGTTTTCTTTTACGTAAGAAACTGATTCGTGTTTTCTTCATGCAGTTGTTATATGAATATGTATATGATGATGTTATTTTGATAAGAACATTTCTGGAATATACTTTCGCCAGTGAACGTCATTAAAATATTCTGAAAATTTGGTTTTTGATGAAAGTTTCGCCTGAATAACAGCTGCATCATTCGACACGCAGTTTCGCAATCATCGCCTAAACCTGTAGAATCTGCGAGTTGTCCCTTGGCTATGCGCCCAGCCGGATTTATGATTGATCCTCTTCACAGATGCTTCCGTCGACGTCTGGCGCGGCGTGTGGTGCGGCGTGTGGTCCGTCTGGTGGGACTCCTCCAGGACTGGTGGTGTCTCCGCCGCCCCTCTCGCACGCCCTCCCATTCGACACGTGTGATGTGTGCGGAGAGAAGGCCACTGGACTGCACTACGGGGTGGGTCATCTTCTTTTCTACGTCAATAAGCGCTCTTATTAGCGAAATGCTCAAGACCTGAAACCATCTCGCACCATCAAAACGACCTACAGAATCGTCTTTTCCTTATTCTTTTACACCTCTCCTCCTCCTCGCTTTCCTATGAAATCTCCACAATTTTGTATTTAATCTATTTAATGTCATCTTTCAAGTCCATAGAACACTACCTAACTATAAGTGCAGGTGTCGTCGTGCAATGGTTGCAAGTCGTTCTTCCGTCGCACGCTCATCTCCCAGAGGACGTTCACTTGTAACAGAGGAAAGAGGTGCTTCGACAAGCCCATAGGTGGGTCAGTCAGTCAAGTTTTTTTTTTAAAGTTTGTTTTATCAGCAGACTCAAGTCATACAACCGTCGACCTAGCCAATAAGGGGACTTTGTTTAGCCGGTTGAATCCGAGATCCTCCTAGTCGAGAACGAGAAGAAGTGACGGTCAACATCAGAAATGCCTCATAATGCGCTGTGCTACTCCCAATTAGATCGAAACTATTTTGAATTGCCATGCTTTTCGAATTGCTTCCTCCTCTGCAATATCTATCCGAACTTGGCCATACGCCCAGCCGTCCCAAAGTCTCAAACATCACACCTCGCAAACAAAATCACTAAAACCAATATCTGATTATAGCCTGCATCAGAGCGATAGTTTTCGATCTACCTCGCTTGCAGTTCGAAATACGGTGCCATAACCGTCTGCCTCTCTTGTTTTGCGCGCTATTGCCGAAAGCTGACTCTCCGTCTTCCTCTGATCTACCCCACCGCGCGCAACTTATTGCGAGAATAGAACTGTACGTATGGTTTTGACTGTAGTGCTTGTGATTTGTGGCATACGCATATCACTAGAGCGCTGAGCCTTTTCATCATATGATGGCTAATTTGGTCTTCGGACAAACCATGTGTGTGCCTGTCCTGATAGCCTATCTCCGACGAACGTTCGTATAAGTATGGCGGCAAGTTTCACTCACTGCGGAACTATTTAGTGATAGTGTTTAGTGTTGCATGAAGATGAATCAGGTGGTCAGGTCAAAGGTGTATAGGTCAGGTATGTATGTACAGTGCAAAAATGATTATTGCCTTTTTGTTACCACCTGTTTTTGCACCTGCAGTAATAGTAATTAATAGTCTCAGTGTTCACTGAAAATGGAAAACTGAAAACTCATCTGTAAGTGGGAATTTTCATAGGGCAGAGCCACAGTTTTTACCATCAAATACGCATCACACTTTCATGTTTTCCTATTCAGAACTCCGCCCAAACTGTCGATTCTGTCGGTTCGAGAAGTGCGTGGCTGCTGGCATGAACCCGGTGGCTATACAAAACTATGAGGAACTGGATAGTAACGGTGAGAGAGAGGGTGGGAGAGAGGAAGAGAGACAGAGAGAGAGATTGATTGAAATGATTTATCTCAAATCGTATGGCATTGGGGGTGTTTGGAGTTTATCTTGGGTAGTTGGCAAATGACTTGGGTCCGGCCGCGTCCGGCGTTGGTACCTCAGCAGCATAAGCTTGGTCGCAGCATCCCCGAGGCGTCGGGCGAGCGTGGCGGCGGCCGGCTGTATCGCGCACTATCGGACAGCTCTCTTAGTCTCCTTGTCGCGGGGAGAGAGACAGCCCTACACGAGTACAGTATCAGTGTTGAATAAGGGAATGAGACAGAGAGAGAGAGAGAGAGAGAGAGAAGGACCCTCCCTCTTTTCCAGACATGGTCCTCTCGATCCTCGACCGTCGCAAACGCTCCTCTAGCAGCACCTGCACCGCCACTTCCAGTGTGTCGGTGAGTTATTATTATTATTTAATTTTGTAACTTTATTGTTTTTTGATATATATTTATCATTCGTATTGAACTCATTTTGTACATTTACTTCAAAAATGAATGAAAACTCGCGGGACCGTGCAACATATCAACAATTCTGAATGTGGTGATCATATTGCCACGGTTGGTCGCGCGACCTTGCAGATTTCGTGGACTTATCGAATATAACTATAAAATGCTGATTGACTGAATAAAACAAAATCATTAGAGCTTTTCAGATCTGGCAGAGATACATTAGAGCTGTGACGTATCGCTAACTAAGGAATTAAATCAGTGAACCGTAGAGCTGCGAAACCTTTTTTTTAAAGTAGGACTAGCTCTCGTTGGGAATACGGAAACGTATCGATAGGAACGCAATGAAACGTATCGATCTTTGAAGTCGCCGCCGCTTCTGTTCGAAGACGGTATGTGCGCATTGCTCGAACGACTGACGATTGTCGAGGACTGCAAGCAACAACTCAGATGCTCGGTGGGTCATTATCGATTTATATTTATTGATTGATTACTCGATTATATGATTATTGATTTCTTGATTACCAAATCGTTACTAATAATATTGGTTGATTTGATTGTTATCGATTGCTTATCGATTCCAGGTGTTCAACCCGTCGCCAGTGGGTGTGAACGTGGAGAGTCTGATCGATACCCCGTCCATCATTCAGCTTGGGAAGACACTGCCGGTGGGTTGATATTGACGTTTTCAATGTTTACAAGATATATTATCGTTTTTGTTAACTGATATTCTGTTAGATGCAACGAAACTTTCTACTTCTAAAAGTTTATGGATCAAACATTGTTGGGGATATAAGCATCAGTATTTACGTGCATGAAGTATCACATTCTTATGGAGAGCAGCTTGTAGTGCGTAAGAAGATTAGTATTGTCATTTGTTTATTTTGAGCCTGCAGCCATCACCATGTTGTTTGTGTTATTGAAAATCGCAGTGAAGGCATTGTATTACTGTACTTTAGCATAATCCGCCACAATTTACGTAGTCGTTATTGATTTGAGATAAATACTTATTCTGATTTTCCACGAGATAAATACTTATTCTGATTTTCTGATATTTTCAGCCGATGCCGGACTGGCCTGTGCCACAACCACCCTCCATCAAACTACTCGAATGGCTGGCAAGTTGTTTCTTTTTCCTTAAGTTACTCAGAAAAAAACCGACAAAAGTAAAAAAAATACATACAAATCTGCATTATACACCAAATTATGTTCTGCTATTCTATTGTATTGTATGAAAATGAATGATGTTTTTTTTCCAGAAAGACGGCTCATTTGTGGATGAACCTCGACCAGCGAATAGAAAGGTATCATCATTAAATTCGTTATAGTTTTATTGCTATACAAAATGTACTTGCGTTTGTGTTAGCAAAACTTTTCCAATTTGTATAAATTGCAACTTATTTTACTTAGGTTTGGACGTTTTTCGACATGTTTGTCTCGATTGAGTACGTGAAGACAATGCCCTTCTACTCGCAACTGGACACGAGTGATAAGGTACGCTGTTCATATTCAAATATCATTTTACATCATTTTTATTTCCCTACCGTATGCTCTGTTGTGTTTCCTATGTTTGCCTATGTTAAGTACCCAACACGGTAATAAACTATTATTATCTTTCCCATTGTCCTTTTCGATGTCCATAGTAAATGAGCAGCGATAGGTTGTGATTGAAAGAGAGAATGTTTGATCTTTTCTTTTTCACTTGTCTTGTTTTTCATTTGTCCATTTGTGATTCACATAAAACCGAATTTAGATGCTTAGATAATCTCAGATGAGTAGTGTAGTTGTGATCTATGTTGATGTTCATTCACTTGGTTGGTCACATGTTTATGTACACTGGTTTCGGAAGTGCGGCGCAAAATCTTTTATTGACCAGCTCACAACGCACATTCCAGTTTTTTTTTGGCGGGAAAAGAAAATTGAAAAGAAAAATTAGTGATACGATACGTTTACACATGACATGCGATACTTCAAATTTCTATATAATTGATAATTGATATTATAAGATAATGGACGCGATACGTTTGCGATACCTAAACATTATTATAAAAGTGAAAGCGGTACGTTTTGCTAATATTGATATGTATGTGGTGTTTTTGCAGAACGTTCTCCCAGCGCTTATACTAAGGCCTCTCATGCATGTGTACTTTGTACTTTATGTTCATGAAACGCGGTTCTGGATAAAACTTTGACTTCGACTTTGTTGCAGGATGCACTGCTTCGAAACGTGGTTCTTCCTATCACGAAGCTGACACAAGCATTCTACTCGTACATCGGAAGACACAAGACACTCGTCACTCCAGATGGTATCGTCATGTGCAACTATCGGCCAGTGTGAGTGTGAGTGAGAGAGAGAGGGAGGGAGAGAGGGAAGAGGGGAGAGAGGGGAGAGAGGGGAGAGAAGAGAGAGAGAGAGAGAGAGGAGGAGGAGAGAGTGAGGGGAGTGAGAGGGAGACCGCATCCTTGTAAGTATAATTGGTTATTTGAACTGGATATCGGTTTTCATTGACTCGTCTTTGTTTCGATGTATAGCGAGTGAAACGTAGTGACGTTTAGTTGAATGTTCAGACTGAGAGAGACGCCCAAGAACCTGGACGATGTGAATGTGAGAGTGGAGAAGTTGAAGGCGAGAAAGAGATAGAGAGAGTGGAGAGAGAAGGTGAGGGTGAGGGAGAGGGAGAAAGGGAGAGAGAGAGAGAGAGATCCGTTGCAGAGAGCCCGAGTACGAGCAGATGATGCACTTCTCTATGGTCACCGCCATTAACGAAATCAAAATGACCAGAGAGGAATTCGTGCTGTTCAAAGCAATCGTCGCCTGTGATCCGCGTGAGTCAGAGAGAAAGAGAGAGAGAGAGAAAGAGAGAGAGAGAGGACCTTCCAGAATCGCCTCGTCTCTCGCCGTCTGCCATAGAGCTGCTGGAAAGGGAGCGGCGGCTGCTGGGTGAGAGCCTGCTGAAACACGTGCTGCGGACGGGCGGCACGCCGAGTCGATTCGCGGAGGTGCGCCTCTCTCTCTCTCTCCCTCTCTCTCCCTCTCCCTCTCCCTCTCTCTCTCTCTCTCTACCTGTCTCTCTCCCTCTACCTTCCCGCCCCCTCTCTCCCTCATCCCCCTCTCCAGGTCGTCTCTCTCTCCTCCACCCTCGCCCGTCACATCAACACGTGTCGCGAGTTCCATGTGCTCGTCAAGATGCACCGCAGCCCGCGGCTCGAAGGACGGACGATCCTCTACGACCAGTGCATGTCATAGAGTTGTACTGTTGTACTGATTCTTATATTCCCAGAATGTCCTAGCCTCGCTGAAGACTGCCGCTGCCTCTCCTTTTCCAGAATGTCCTAGACTCTATGCATTGTATATGTCACCTGCTAGCTGAATTTTAAGATTCCGTAGACGCTAGCTAGCTGGGTTCTGGAATCCTTTATGCGTTTCAGATTAGAAAGTCTTTATACACAGTCCACGGTCGGTCGAGATCTAGCTGTTCCCCAGATTACTGTTCCCCAGATTCAGAAAAGTTCTATCCAAAGTCCAAAGATTCCATGAGATTGCTTCACATACCCTGCTCCGCACCCCGTCTCTATGAGATGGCCAGCCCCGCGTTTACTCCATTCACTTTCCTCGTCCAAGACATTTGCATAAGTTATTCTTTCTGCCCAGATCACATATTGTGATGATCTCATTTGTGTTGATGTGATACTTGACGCCACTATTTCGTTATATCATTTTCCTCGCGATCTCTTCCTCTGTTGTGTTTTGTTAGTTCGCGTGCGAAATAAACGGTTTTTTTCTTTCCGGACGCTTTTTCCAGAAGTTTCACTTTCGGCGAATCACCTTTTTCACGGTTGATTGAGTAGTGTCTATGAAAAAGGGATATCTGATATCTTTGCGGGATGAAAATGAAAGTGTGTCCTTGTAATTGCGCAACGAATTGCCGCTTCTCGCTTTCTCTCCGTTGCGGATTTCTGCTGAAACCGGAACAAGAAAGCGCTCGCAACCCACCCACGGCTGACCTTGAGGGCATATAGCTTCCATATAAAGCGGCCGGATCAAGCCACCGACGTCACTCCATCAACCACATCAACCATGAAGACGGTGAGTGCTTGCTAATTCATGTCTATCTGTTCTCGCTAATGCTTACAATTCTCAGATCCTCTTCCTGTCTTTCCTCTCTGCCCCCGCGCTCGCCTGCCTGGGAGGCATGGGCCTGGGAGGCGGCAGTTCCGCGTGCTGCTCCGCGCCCGCGCCCTCGTGCGGCGCGGTTCCCGCGTGCGGCGGCGGCGCGTCCTACGCTGCGCCGGCCGCCGCGTATCCGCGCGCGCCCGCCGGCTACGCGTCCGCGCCCGCCTACTCGGGCCCGATCGCGGGCGGCGCGTACTCCGCGCCCGCTCCTATTGCTGGATTCCCGGCTGCTGGATACGCCTCGGCCGGACAGAACCTCGGAAGCGCCGGATACGCGGGAGACTCTCAGGGAGTGGCTGGTGCTGGAGCCTATGCTGGCACGGCCGCTGGAGGACAGTACGACGCCTCTGCTTCTTCCGCCGGACAGGTCGCTCCTGCCATCAACTACGACAACTCGGCGGTGGTGAACAACGGCGGCGCGCAGACGCAGAGCTACCAGCAGGCGCCCGCCCCAGCCGGACCCGGAGGAAACTGGGGACCCGCTCCCACCGGACCCGCTCCCGGAGGAAACTGGGGACCCGCGCCGACCGGACCTGGACCTGTTGCGCCCGCGCCCGGAGGAGTGTACGAGCCCGTTGCCCCTGTCGCGCCCGTTGCCCCCCTTGAGCCCGCCCCGGTCGCTCCGGTTGAGCCTGTGGCCCCCCTCGAGCCCGCTGGCCCCGCTCCGGCCCCCGGAAACTACGAGCCCCAGCAGCCGGAGCCCGTTCCCTCGGCGACCGACGCCCCCGTGGTGGATGTGACTGACGCTGCCGAGGCGGAGGAGACCGAGGCGCCCCAGGACGGATACGACGAGGCCACTCCCGCCCCCGCGGCTGCTGGAGGAGAGTACGAGCCGGCTGCCACCGAGGCACCCGCCGCCCCCGCCAAGGAGGCATACCCTGAGGTGAGAGGGAGGGAGAGAGGAAGAGGGAGGAGGGTTACCCTGAGGTGAGAGGGACGGAGAGAGGGAGAGGGAGGAGGGTTAACCTGAGATGGTAGTGGATAGAAAGGGAGAGAGAGGGGGGGGGAGAGAAAGAGAGTGACGTGACTGTTCAGGAGACCCCTGCCGCCACCGAGGCGCCCGCGCCTGTCGAGGAGGGATACGCACCCGAGGTAAGAAAAAAAGTAGTCGTCAGTATTTCGAACTTTCGAATTGCATTCAAACCTTTTTCCTGTACTGTCCTGCCACCCTAGCAATTTCCGAGTAGCTCCAAGCAACTTTTTAAGAAAAAAACTTTGCGATTGTCTTCTAACGCCAAAAAACAGTGCTGCAATATATGAAATACATCCGCTCAGCTATGAGGAATTAGATAAGAAGACAATAGTGGAAAGAAAGAGAGGAAGAGGGAGATGACGATGACGTGACGATGACGTGATTTGAGCAGACGACGGCGACCGAGGTGCCTTCATCCGGTTACGACAAGGAGTCCGCCCCGGCGGAGCAGGCATACGACGAGGAGTACGAGGAGGAGACGAACGGAGAAGTGGAGGAGCACGAGGAGGAGCAGGGCAAGGACGTCACCCCCGCGCCATACAGGATCTAGAGAGACACGCCAGTCCCCACACCAAGCTGTCTGTACATAGTGTTTCCGCGCAATAGCTTGCAATTTTGCCGTCAAGCATAAACGATTCTTGTGTGAGTGGTGTGAATGTGCTGCATTACCGGAGCGAAAGCTGGTTTTCACTCGGCAGACGCGTGACATAACACGCAGGGCAAAAATCGGATACATGTGTTTTATCGGCGTAACATCTCTCTCACTTATCTCAAATATGCGGCAGGATATGTACAGAGGAGTACCGGATTAGCAGAGGAAGAGAGAGAGAGAGAGAGAGGGGGGGGGAGAGAGAGGGAGAGGGGGGGGAGAGAGAGAGAGTGGTTTGAACAGTGGAAATGGCTGGTCCAAGAAAGAGGGGACCGCACCCGTGACGTTCAATATAGGAAATGTGCGTAGCTGTGTGAAAGAAGATTGTGGAAATCTCCGAAATTGGTCAAGATTATGTGGGCAAAACAATCGTACATAGAATCTGAACTATAAATAACGAAGTCGATCGTGATCATGAGGACGTCAGAGATGCCACAGCTAGACGTGAGATGCCAGATGACGTCAGATCTACGCGATCTGCTCTTTCTTGTTCTCGGCATCGTCTTCGTCGGTGGACAGCGGGGTGTACTCGTTGTCGTCGATGAGCGCGTCGAGCTTCTTCCGAGACACGGAAGACGTGCACAGGAGCCCGTCCGAGTGCAGGATGCGCAGGAAAAGACCTGAAACACGTTGTATTACACAGTTGTTGAATAGCGGTTTTTGCCCTCGAAACGTTTTTTCTTTCTTTCGAAGTCTGCTAGTGTTATGATTTATGATTAATAGAGGTAGCAGTTGGTGTTATGCTATGATAGAAGTGTTGTGTGTATGCCTAATAGATGACGCAAAAAAAAAACCGTTAGTCTGTGAAAAATGTAACTATTTCTACACATGATTTGTTATTCCGAGAACAAGATGAAACGTCTATGTCTTCCTCACATTTCGTCTCTGTCTCTAACTCTCTCTATCGCTGTCATCGAATCAAAGAATCATGGCGCATCCGGTGAGAGACCAGGAAGTGAGCTTCGAGACGTATTCAACTACTGTGTCTTTGGTTTGAGTGCATTCTGATGTCAAACGATTTGTCAGATTCTGTTATGTAAATGTAAAGTGATTTAGTCGATTTCGTTAGTACGAGTCCACAGTATTCACTTCTGACGCATAACAGAAAACATGCGCTCATGCGAAAGTTCACATAGTAACAGAAATGTTTGAATTAACTTTAATTTGAACGTACCGATATTAATGAGGAGGAAAGCGCCGCCTCCGAGACATCCCACATAGACGTAGAACCTGTAAATAGTATCATAAGGAAATTAATAAAGATAAAATATTTCTGACAGTCTTTTCGCTAGAGATTCAACCGAGTTTTTCTTCTTTGTATTTTTGCGCTTTTGGCTTGCGAATCATATTGAGAAATTTATTCAACTCTCTTATTTAGCGGGTCACTTTCCTCGACCATATAAGGAAGTGATAACAAACATAACATAGCGTTTTCCATGTTTCTTGTGAATTATCTGCGTTTCATGTTTGTGCTCTCGCCTTTGACCTTGTGAACAATAGTCGATGAGTGAGGCGCTGGAATAACATAGTGTATCTATGACGTACAAGCTGTTTCTTCCCGTTTTACTGTCCCACATCGCGTGAACAGCCACATTGTTTTGAGTATTTCTGGCAGTGTCTCTCTCCCCTTTCTCTCTCTCCTCAGCACTCCCTCCACCCTATCACTCTGATATTCCGCCCTCTCACAATCGTCCATTGTCGTGCGCATGATAAGTCCTCTATTTAGGTTGCCGCCCCCATTATCACTATCATCTATCATCTACCATGTTCCGCACACTGCTGATAGGAGCTATGCTGGCTGCGGCAGCGGTGCACGCGAGGAGGTGAGTATGGTTCCGGAGTTCTACTCTCGCGAAATTGCAAAATTCGTTTGCGAGCTTTCATTTTGCAAACTGTCGATTGCTGTCGAACTGTCGAACGAACTGCCGAACGAAATCGATTGCAAACTGCAACGTGATGCTAGGACTGGTCCAATGAGCCCGTGGTGAGGTAGATCAGAGGAAGACGGGAAGTTAAACAGTAGTGCGACGGAACAAAATATGTTCCCTCGCAGATCTAATTTGCATATTTGAGCGAATATAATTAGCATATTTACCGCAGATCTAATTTGCATATTTGAGCGGATCTAATTTGCATATACTCTGCGCCAGAGCGATAGTTTTCGATCTACCTCGCTTGCAGTTCGAAATACGGTGCCATAACCGTCTGTCTCTCTTGTTTTGCGCGCTATTGCCGAGAGCTGACTCTCCGTCTTCCTCTGATCTACCCCACCGAGCGCAACTTATTGCGAGCATAGAACTATACTTGAACGGATCTAATTAGCATATCAGTGTTCGGGACGAGCTGGGCGCAGTGGAAGTGTGCGAGCTGGCGTGCCGGCGACTGTTCTCGGCCGTCAACGACATCTACCAGAACTGGAGGGACAGCGACTTGAAGAGAATCGACATGAAGAGGATCGTGGAGGTGCGTGGGAGACGTCTCTCTCCCTCTCTCTCTCCCTCTCTCTCTCCCTCTCTCTCTCTCTGTATCTCCCCCTCTCTGATTGACCCAAGAGTGAGAAGGAAGAATCGTGGATGTTTGATAAGTCTGGGTGTATGTTTTCAGAACGGCTGTATCCTGTCGTCTCCCTCAGTGGGTATACCAGAAGTCTGTTTCCGAGTGGGACAGCAGATCGATCAAGTAGTCACGGTATTGGAGAGAGACATACACACGATTGGAAGGGTGAGCGTTCTTTCTCTCTCTCTCTCTCTCTCTCTCTCTCCTTCTCACTCTCTCTCTCTCTCCTTCCTCTCTCTCTCTCTCCCTCTAACCATCTACTTCCAGGGCAACATCCGCGCACAAGATATCTGCGTGGATTCCACGATTCAACTTTGCTGATTAACTCGTGATAATAAAACAGAGTGATAAAGATTGTTCTGATTATCTGCTTGGAGAACAAAATGCTAGTGCACAGTTGTAAAACACACTCGATCTCTCTCTCTCAGCTCTGTCCTGCTAATGTGGCCTTCTTATCTGACATACATGGTGAAAAATGAACTATGGAATATCCAAATTGTTCTTTTCGTTCAAATGAGAAGTAGTGTCATAAATAAAACCTACTTCACTATACGTAAAACATATAAAACAAAAGCGATGTTTGAGTTATCATCACATAATCCATAATGTGATACCGGATGTTGAATTGAGTTATTGAGTTGACGTGATAGAATGACTTGTGGTTACATATCGTTCAATGTCAAGTAGTGGAATAGTATCATTTATAAATTATGAAACGCACTTTATTATGTGAAACACATGAATTTAAAAAAAAAAAACAGAAAAAAGGAATAATGACTCACATGTGGACGTTGTGTCTGTTGTAGATGAGGTATGTGATCTGCCAGAATTGGACTGCGAATCGGAAGACGACGAACGTAGCCAGGTTGCCGGAGACAACGAAACGAGTCACCGCGATCATCTTACTGAAAGAATGGAAACTGTAAAATATAGATTTACTATTTCTATATAGATACCATATAGTCACGTCGATCATCTTACTGGGAAACAATTAATTTGATGAAGTTGGACTCGATTATGTATCAAAATTGTCAGTGTACATATTAGGGAAACAGTGAAATACCGTGTGATGATCAATTGCATACGGTTAGAAATGATTTGACCAGCAACTTTTATTTTCTATATGAGGATGTATTTTGAATTTTGGATTTTTCTTTTTCTTTTTTTCGAGATCATGACCGATTCCATAGAATATTCCACACATGCATTGTTGTGTGGAATATTCTATGGGATCGGTCTCGGTCAGTGGCATCATAGAGTTGCTAACGACTAACGCCTACACTTACATGAGAACTTAAAACTTATAGAGTATCCCCCCTTCTCACGGTACGCAATTATCTCAGTCGACCCAGACACGAACCAGACAATGAGAAAATGACGTCGAAAAGAGGCACTTTTTGATGTTTTCGAGCTCAAATGAGCACTTCCCAGAAGAAAATCACAAATATCGAGCCGACAATCTGTTGGTAGTACCCAGAGGATCACTCTCCCGAAGTTTGAAATTTTTAGGTGGAGTTTGAACAAAGTTATTAGAGAAACACTAAATCACCTATTGAAGCTATGCATTTTGGAGGTTTTTCGTTATTTATAAATTTTGGAATAGCGACATCAACAAAAGCGAGCCGACAATCTCTTGAGAACAGTCTCAGTATTCCTCTGTCCATAGGACAAAAAAATAGAAAATTTCTGAACGGAGTTATTAAGTAGAATGATCCCGCGCGGACCGATAGTGCGACCAAATGCGATGAAATGCTGTCTGGAAAACATGCGGCGAATAAACAAGCGTACCGTGAACGGGGGGAATACCCTATATTATTTTTTTTTCAAAAAGGGACTGAATGTTAAATACCTTTCAAACAACAAAAATTGAAACTAAAATTGAAGAAAAAACTCACGAGTTGAGTTTGGAGATGTAAAGAATGGATCGCGAGTGAAGGAAGATGGAAGAAACCTGAAATGTTTTGTTATTTAGAAATATGAAACAAATACAATAATTTAAAAGTACTAAAATGATGTATTAAATGATGTAAAAAAAAGTACCAAAATGATGAGTGTAGATTTCATGAATTTATTTAATGTTATATATGGATCACGCATAGTCACGTAGTTGTAAAAAACAAATAAAACAGTAATCTTAATATGTTTCACTCGCTACGTACCACCTAGTAAATAAATGACGCGTCATTTCGAATTGAAAATAATAAAAAGTATGCATTCGGTTTAGTTATATATATTCAGAACCAAGATATTATTTCCAACCGCAATCTTTGTGAGCAAAGCTACAAGTGCTACAAGTAGTAACTAACTAACTAACAAATAATTTACAAGTTAGTAATTGTTATATCGTCATGAGGAGTAGTACAAGCAACTAACTGATAAAGTTAAATATTAATCTCACACGTACCTCCATGAGTAGTGCCCAATATGCGTAGATGAGGAACTTCTGAGACACGAGGGGGATGGAGAGGACGAAAATAGAGGCCAGGTGGTGGAAGTACAGCACGCCCGTACCGATCGACAACCTAGGTGGAGTATTGTACAGGGAGAGAACATTTGAGTTCCACCGCTTCGCCAGTTGAACTGCATTCATTTCAACTTCACGCGCCAAATTTCGTCCGCTCTATTTGAAATACACGTATGCGTTCGTGCGTTGACAATTGAAGAATAATGGTAGAGATAAGAGTATCAATACAAATTGTACGATGATATATTCCTATATGTACTTATTTGTTTGAAGCCATAAGTTTCTTTTTTGTCTTACTCGCTTACTCAATTATCTTTGAGAAGTAGATTTTTTTATTTGTTTTAAATTGTAGATATTGTGTGGTTGTCTAAATTTCATCAGCAATATAATAAATATGAATGACTCACTTGTCGTTGAGTAGAAGATCAATGGCGTCGTATATGAAGTATCCCACACAGAACATTATCACGTGCGCGTCCCTGCAAAAAAAACGTTTGTTTCCATTTTGGGTTGCCCCCTTTTTGTTGCTTGTAGTATTTTTTTAAGGTTCGGATTTGTTCGGGGATTTTCACTCTCTTTTTTTAAATTCCAGTAATGAGCTTTTTTGACGAAAATTGTCTTGAAACAAAATTTATTCTGGAAATCGTAGTGGGAGTGTATCTGTGAAAGCAGGGCAATTGTGGAATAATTTGGAAGTATAAAAAGAAATGTTAATTGCATGATTCGGATTCACCTGTACGAGTAGTAATGAATGGGCGATCGAACATGAGATGAGTGTTCCATAAGAAGAAGGCAAAGATGTACGCACCAGAAAGCTGCAAATACATATGTAAATGTTGTGTATTTAGATGTACACTATTAATATAGTTTAAGTACACTGTATTATGTATTGCATGCAAAGATTTTGTGAATATTTTCCATGGTTTTCTAAGTATGAGAGAATGCGATCGTTGTTATCCCTTGCCACGAAAATCGGAAGATTCAATTAACTGGTCGAATTTGTTCACTGTGTCCACATCTCACTATCTCCCTTAGAACCGCATGCATAATGAATCGAGAAGTGTTTGCCGAGCTCCCTATTCAGCGTCCCCCCCCCCCCTCTCTCTCTCACACACACACACGGTGACGTTATTTCATTCCGAGCGCGAGCAAATATTTAGTCGGGGTGTCGCTCACACTTTCCCCATTTTTTCGCTTATCTTGGTGAGCATAGATGCGGAATGGCACCATTGTAGGAAGTTTACGGATAAGGAGATAGGAAAGAGAGAGAGAGAGAGAGAGAGAGAGAGAGAGAGGGAGGGGGAAGGGAATGTGGTGAGAGAGAATGGCTCCACTTATTTCCATGTGAGCACACTCGCGTCTTGCATGGTAAGTGGATTCGCGTGGGCGGATGATGTGTGAGTGCCCTCATGATTCCTTGTGGCCAGCTGACGCGCATATTTGATCAATGATTCGCCCGCTTACCACTCAAACAGATCACGTACTGATAAAAAAAGATTAGTATAGCGTCATGATGTGTGGTGGCAGTGAGAGGAGAGAGAGGTGAGAGGAGAGAGAGAGAGAGAGGAGAGAGAAGAGAGAGGAGAGAGAGAGGAGAGAGAAGAGAGAGGAGAGAGGGGGGGGGTAGAGTGACTGTTTTGTGTTTGACTCACGACGAGTGTATGAGTGAGACAGTGACATTGACGAGTCGCTTGCGGCGAATGCCCTCCTGCTGCTGCGTCCAGCAACGCGTCCTAATGATTATGATCTCATTTGCATATTTACCGTGATGAGATGTGTATGAAATCAACAATGCATGACATCTGGTTTAGGAAAGGTGAGCGGTGTGAAATGGGTAGGAAGGGAGAGTGAGAGGGAGGGAGGTCGATGGAGGAGAGTGAGAGAGAGAAAGAGAGAGAAAGAGAAAGAGAGAGAGAGAGAGAGAGAGAGAAAGCGGCACACTCACCTCACAATCAAACCAACACAACACCAGAATATCACATATCCGATGAGTGGTAGGATGATCCTCCCCTCGAACAACCGCGTGAAATCCGACGGAGACTTCTCCGCGTAGTCTACAACATTGAATTATTGATTTTACTTCTGTGATTGTGATGGAAAAGGTGTGTGCTCTTGATCCAATTTTTGGGATTCGCGAACTGGAAAGAGAGACAAACCATTGATTCCAAGGTCGGTGTGAGTGTCGACGCTGTAGAAAGCAAACGGCTCGTCCTCTAACCGATGCACCGGCTTCACAGACAAGGCAGACAAACCCAACTCACTTTCAGCCATCCTGAAAAAAAATTCGAATGTTGTGTTCGGTTGTGTTCGCGCTAAATGTGCAAGTAAAGAGAGCACAACACGAGGGGAAATATCACCGCCAAATCGCAGAGTGTTTTTTCTCGTTTTTTTTCTATTTGTGGCGCGGAATGATGTTATTTGTGATGTTTATGTTAAGAATTGAAAGAAGTATTATGTAGCGAGCAGATTACTCGCGTAGCAGACGACATTTTTTGTCTAAACAAAGAAAACTATAGAACTGATCAGGCATATGACAGGCGCGTTGTTATTTTATGACAACGTTGTTTCGACGCCTTGGTAATGGTTGACATAGAATAGAAACATAAAGGACACGAGGACACGCGAAATGATTCATGTAAGCGCAGAAACTAAAACGAATCGATAACAAGGATAGGCGATGTCAGAGAAAGGAATAACGGCTAGTTTGCATACATGTCAGGTTTCTCTGAGCGGTCATTTACCTTACGAAACTTGTTTGGGTCTATTTTCACCAATGTGTGACTCACTGAGCGAGGCGAGAGCGAAACAATCCATTGTAATAGCGAACTAAACCAGAGAGTAGAGAAGCGTCAGTTGTCATTGAAAGCGGACTGATCGCTGGAATCGAGAGAAAGGAGCAAAGAGCGAGCACGTAGCTCGGACAAGTAGCACGTTGACATTCAATCTGATATCCGCGCACCCAGCCATGCCAACAGCGCGAAATAAACCCTTAGTCAAATAGAATGATGCCGGATTGCGACCCGACAGGGTTGCAGTTTGCAGTTGCACACACACACACACAGTCAGACACAAACCGAGCAAACGGAAACAATGATATCGAATACTATCTAGAGCACCGGCGCTCGATTCACGCGTGAAACGGTAATGCGATCAGTAGGGTTCATATCGAGAGAATGAGTCACATTGATAAAAGGGCGCCGCCCTATCTACCACAAGACCAGTATGTTCAGGCGAAAAATACAGAATGTTGTTGGGCTGTGTGTCGTGAAAAGGGCTGGAGCTTGCGCAGTGAGAACGAGACCACACCCGCCGTTGGCTGCGACCCAATTGTGCTGCTCACACCGCGCCCTCTCGCCTCTCTCACTGCTCACTACGCCCCGCCCCCTCTGCTTTGAACAACGCGAACTGACGCCGATCGATACGGCTCACGTCGCATCCCTTTTGCTGGCGGCTGGGTCATCCACTCGTTTTGTGCTGCTGCGTTCACGTTTTCTCGCGCTTGTATTGCGTATTATGCTGTGGCGGATATCGCATCCCCGGATCTGGCTAGCGCCGAGTGCTTTGCACGCACCGCCGGCGCAAATCCTGAAAATTCGATAGTTATCTCACCGAGGGGTGCGCCTGGTATGTGAGTGATCGAAAATGTGTGCCGGTTATTAACAAGTTAATATTTCATGTAGTGGGGTAGAGTAGTTGAGAGAAAGTTTGGCCGGGACGGTTGCTATGCTCGATCGCAACAGCATACAGTCTCTCCCGCGACCGCCAAGAATCCAACTGCACTGTACGCAACGCAGCACTGTCGTGTGCTAGATGTTTTCTTCTTTTCGAATTTGCAGCATCTCCGCACCACGCGTTTTGTTTCGCGCTCGCAATCTGCATCGGTTTTCACAGTGTCTCCGATTCCAGAATGTCGCTATCTGATTCCGATTCCGAGGCGGAGAAGAAGAAGGTGAAGAAGGAGAAGAAGAGCAAGAAGGTACGATACAACAACTATGTATTATGTTCGTATGATAGTTCACATAATAACATATACACGTATGATCACATTATGATCATTTTATCGATATCACCAGTATGCTATTGTCAAGGAGAAGAGAGAGAAAGAGAGAGAGAGTTTCAGGAGAAGCAGGAAAAGAAGCGCGCGCGTCGCTCGTCCGACTCGTCGGACACCTCCATAGAGGACCGCGACGCGCCCGCCCCCAAGAAGACCAAGGTCAGTGTGTGCTGTTGCTTGTTTCACTTCACGTAACCGACTGTGGCATAGTGGGATGTATGCTTGTAACACCTCCTGTTCATATGAAGTAAAACAGTGAACTGTGGTGTTTGCATAACGTTCGTTGTCGTTTTTTTCCCTTGTTCATGCACCATTTTCCAAATTTGCAAACCGACTCTCAGTTTGGAGCTAGATTTTCGCCGAGATACGTGAACTAGGAATTGCAGTTTTCGGTGCAGTTTGTTTGTCTACCTTATCCTTGTAGGTGGAGGAGTCGAAGGGGAGCAAGGCGACGGTGAGCGGCAAGCGCATGACCAACGCCGACGGGGAAGAGGTTAGTCACTCTTCACTCTTCATGGTGTTGTTGGTGTTGTTTTGTCAATTTGTCTCAATTCTGAATTCTCATTCCATCGGCAACTGCTAATGGAAGTAGCTTATGTCATTGCTAGCTTGACGTCTGGCAGAGGCGTGCGCGTGAGCTACTCCTCGCCCTGTTGTAGCTCCTTCTCATTCTCCTGTTGTTCTTCTTCCTTCCTACCTTTCATGTTGTAGCTCATTTTCCCTTTTCTTCTCTTTTTCTCCTTCCTACACAAACACAATTGTTGACTCCTTCGCTGGTTGTAGATGTTCGAGTTGGGCAAGATGCGCTACGTGACAGTGCGCTCGTTCAAAGGCCACGCCCTCGTCGACATAAGAGAGTACTACATGGACAAGGTAGGTGAATTGTTTTTTTTAATCAGATTGATCCTTGATTCCGATTTCCGACATGAGTTGTTAGTATAATACTGCTTGACGGGAACATTTGTCGCGAGTTCTGTTTTTTTTCGAACTGATGTCAGATGTGAGTGAAGTTCCGTTTCTACATAGCAGAGACAAACATTGCGGATTCTTTTGAAAAGAGCAAAGTGCATATCAATGTTGTGCTTGGCTTTTGCTGTTTTGTTTCAAGTGTTTCATGAATCGGGTTTCATTGAAGATGAAATGTAATATAAGCGTTGTGATATGCTTCCGAAACGTATATCTTTCAGAATGAGCACATCTGCTTTCGCTTTCGAAGCGCAATTAGAAATTTTGAGTGTCCAAGCCAAGGTTGCGCAAAACTTGCGCTACCCATGAGACCAGAGCGATGGATGTGTTCTTAACATATCATGAATAACGATACCGAATAAAGTATTTGATTTGATTTACTTTTCTTCTTTCTCAGGGTTCGGGCACTCTGAAGCCGGGCAAGAAGGGCATCAGTCTGAGTGGCGAGCAATTCAGGGAGCTCAAGGGACTTTTCGGAGAGATCGACGACAAGCTGAAGAGCATCTAGGGTGGGTGTGGACTATCGATTGATTGATCAGAAGTATTGATTCGTTGATTTGGGCGTTTTTCCAGGTGCTGCATTCGTGTCGCTGTCTCGGGTAGCGCGTGGATCTCCGGTGTGAACGTTGTTGTCTGTTGAATATGTTTTGTCATGTTGAAAAATTGATATAGAGACGGTTCTGCTATAAATGTGTTTACCATACATTGTCGTTGTTGGTTGGAGAGAGCGAAATCGGTTCGAGTCCGACGCGATATCTGTATCGAATTAATTAAATTATACATCTAGAATCGCGTATTTTATGATCTTTATTCTTTATAGACCTGCATGATTTATGAATGTGGTTAGAGTGATATGAATGTGCGAGAAATGTCTAGAAGAATGTTTGTCTTGAGTGTAGATGGATTGATTGATGTATTGATTGTAGATGGACGGCTCTCAGCGAGGCGGGGGCGAGAGCTCCACCATGGACGATATGAAGATGGAGAGGGTGGGTATGGAAATGAAAGGGAATTCAAAAACGATTCGGTTATCGATGTGAATTGCCAAGCACACAACAAAGCCAAAAGAGGAGGGGAAATAGGGAGATGGAGAGGAGACAAGGCAACAAAAAATGATAAAGGAGATGGAAGATGATGCAGAGATAGAGAGAGAGGGAGAGAGAGAGAGAGAGAAAGGGAGAGAGCCTTCAGGACGACGCCACCTCCCCGCTGGTGCCCCTCGACCCGTCCCGCCTGCGCGACATGGCCATCGACCAGCACATGAAACCCCACCAGCAGCACTTTCAGGTTAGTTTATCGATTTATTGATTTTTTGATTGTACGAATTGCTAATGATCAGTTGATAATTAATGTCTGTAGTTCTGTCTCTCTCCCTCTCTCCCTTCCTCCGTCTCTCTGTACCTCCCTCCCCCCCTCTCTCTCTCTCTCTCTCTGCCTCTCTCTCTTCCCTCTCTCTTCTCTCTCTCACCCTCCCTCTTCCCTTCTCTCTCCTAATCTTCCCCTCCTTTCAGTGGACGGGCTCCTCCCCGCAGAACTCTTCTCCCACCGCGCACCGCCGCACGCCCCTCACCTCGGAGAGCCCGCTCGCCAGGGGAAACTCGAGTGCGTGCTCATTTATGTCTTATGTGTATTCAATGGAAAAAGAACAACTGCGCACTTTACGCAGAAAGATCCACTGATCCACAGAAAGTGCCTTTTCGCAACCGCATCGTATGAGAGTGGAAGAAAGAGCCTGTAAGTGCGACTGAAACCTGAAACTTGTTGTTTCAGCATTTAGCCGGCACACCGGGGATGAACTTTAATATAGAACGTTGATTTGTTACAATTGCGGACCAAATTCAAAAGCGAACTCATACTTCCATGGGACATAAACTTGAAACATTTGTATTGTTTCAGCCGGCACCCACGGAAAAGACATATGAACTGCATTATAGAAAATAGACAGATTGTGGCTGGAAGACTGCACTCGAAATATTTCTAATTCCGTTGCTTCAGCCTGCACTCCGGGGGCGGAGACGGACTGTATCATAGAACGTTGATTTGTTGCAATTGCGGACACACAAGCGATCTCATCAATCAACGAACTCATACTGGAAATATTTCTGATTCTGTTTTTTTTTCAGCCGGCACTCCCGGGATGGACTGCTCGACTCCGGGGTCGGTGCACGCGCCCGCCTCCCAAATGGCGCCCGGAAGCCAGCAGATGACGCCCACACATCAGATGATGCATGCAGGGGGAGGAGGACACATGACACCACAACACATGATGCCTGGTGGGTGTGCAAGGGGTACTGTAGGTTGCGTGGGTACTGTACATGTGAGAGAAAGCGGTCAGAGGGGATATTGAGGCGCATTGTGTCATTATGCCTTGTGGGAGTACTGTATCTTGACTGGGTATTGTACATGTGAGAGTGACCCGTTCCATACGTGATGCTACTCCACTTTGTGAGTGAGAGTAGGGAGTAGGGGTGTTATCTCATGCACTGTGTGTGAGCGGCGCGCGTGATCGGTGACGGTGAATGAGTGCAGACTGTTTGAAGCTGCCGTTGAAGCATTGTTGATCAATCATGTATTGAAACGCTTTACGTGAAGTTTTTTTTTAACAATACTCCCGATCAAGTTGCGGTATGTCTCTTCGAAACGCCTATACCTATACACGACCAAACAGTGTTGATGGCGAAGGCTGCTTTGAAAAAGAACAGGCTTTTCCAGTAGGTATTTCAAAATCAGCTGTGAAAAGTGAAGATATAGTTTAAGTTTCGAAGAGACTCACCACTCACCGTATGTGTTTACCTGTTTACCTGACTTAATATCGCTGCAGGCGCGTCTCCGAGCAGTCCTATTGCACAATTACGATACTTTCTATTTGTAATGATTGTTTCATTCAAATCACTTGCCTATTTGCCTTACAGCGCCTTGGAATTACTTTGGGGACGACATCACATATCTAACAACTGCAAGCGTAAACTGCGTGAACTTCGTGTAAACTGTAAACTGTGTAAACATTGTAAACAGCAGGCGCGTCGCCGATGAGCAGTCCGATGGCACAGCAGCAGCAGCCACACGGTCAGGGAGGACACATGGGCTACGAGCAACAGGCAATGCAGGTGCAGCAATACCCACAGGGACAGCAGGGGCAGCAGGGCATTCCGCCGGCGAGCCCGGGTGCGTGATGGGTTGTTGTTAGTGTTGTTGTTGTTGTTAGATAGTTTATGTATATGATACAATACGTGTTGCAGGCGGGCAGCAGATGTACCATCAGCAGCAGCAGAGGATGGGCATGGGTATGATGCCGGCGGGTGGAGGGGGAGGCCAGGCGCAGGTGGGTTGTGGCTATCTTGGACACTGCAACAAACTGTCCTCTCATTCAATTTGTTCCTCCTTCAGCGGGGCAAGAGGAGAAGAGCTTTGTTGGGCAATGGCGTGATTACGAAATATCGATGTCGTTTGAGTGGAGGTGTTGTAGCCTGAACTGGCTCAGAGTGATAGTTGTCGATATGCATCGCTTGCAATTGCAACCGAAAATTGGGAATACGGTGCTCTAGTCGTCTAACCCTCTTGACCGCTTGTAAAACAATTGCGGCGGGCTGGTTCCGTTTCGCTCTGATCTACCCCACAGCAAGCGACTTATTGGATAAACGCGAGAATCGGGAATAGGATGCGTGTTTGTAGATGATGCAGCAGCAGCAACCGCCTGGCTACGGCTACCCGCCCGGACAGCCACAGGGACAGCAACACCCGCCGCCGGGAGTCAGTCCCCAGCAGCAGCAGTGGCAGGTCAGGGGGGGGTTCTCAGTTCTCTGTTTGTCTGTCTGTCTATCTCTCTCTTTCTTTCGTTTAATACAAAAGGGAATAAGTAGTGGAATTGAAAAGTACTAAGAGAAAGATGAGAGAAAGATGAGAATGTTTGTAGCGAGTAGCACGCGTTTAGTTGCAGATGCAGCAGCAGCAGCAGTACCAGCAGCAGCAGCAGAGGGCTGCGATGGCTGCGCAGCAGATGGCACACCAGCAGACAGGCATGCCGGGGCAGATGCACATGCAGCCCGGTCGGTTATTGATTGATATTGATTGCTTTCACCTGTATCTTATATTGTTGTTTTCTTCACCTTTGAACCTTTGGCAGGTCACGTGTTGTTGTTGTTGTCTTTGTTGTTGTTGTTGTTTGTTTGTTTATGTGTTCGTTTCAGGCATGGGCATGCAACCGCAGCAGCGCCCGATGCCGCAGCAAGCAATGCAGAGAGCAGGCCCGGTGTATCCGCAGGGTCAGTGCTCTCACTTTTTCTCTCTCTCTCTCTTTTCTCTCTCTCTCTCTCTCTCTCTCTCTCTCCATCTCCATTTCACAATTTCTTGATCACCAACAATGACGTTGATTTCTCTTTGTCTTCGAGTGAGGAGGTGGAGGAGGCTGAGTTGATGTATTGTTATATAGTGTTGTTGTGTTTCAGGCGCTGGCTACCCACCCGGTGCCATGCAGCCGGGTATGCAGGGTGGGGGGATGCCCCCACAGCAGGCCGCAGGCGCACCACAGTATCCACAGGGTGGGTACAATTGGTAAAGTATAAACAAGTATGGTGTATAGTTCATACTCAACTTTTGCTGGCAAAAAATTCTGTGAAAATTCTCCTGAAACCTGAAAGATTCTCAGAGAATACCTTTTCATAGAGCGTTTTTTAATACATAATCTGTCATCGCCCTATCATTCGGTATAAAGAGGAAGACAGGACACCGTTGTCGTAATAGGATTGTCACGTTTTGCGCGAGTGACTTTGCAGGTTGCAACCTGATCATTTGATCCGAATTTTTTTTTGTTTCGCGAAGTAGTTATGGTGGACGAAATCATGCACATTCTACAAAGACCACACTGTTCCGGCACCCGAACTCCAATGCAATGTCTGATGTCTCCTTTTTTCAGGCGCGCAGGCGCGTATGCAGATGGCGGGCGGAGGAGGGGCCGGAGCCGTGTCCGGAGCACCCGGAGCGGGAGGGCAGATGATACAGCAGGGTGAGGGGAGGAATTTGTTAAAAAAACACTACACGCAAATGAAGAGAAACACGCCCTTTTGACACAACTGGGCTGTCAATATAGTAGCAAGCTCGGGATCATTCGAATGTTTCTACGGTGAGTAATCTGACCTGTCCTGCAACTGCAAACTGTACCCTTGTCAAGGGGTAGTGGGGGAAGGGAATGGAACGCATTTCTAGATATCATGAAACAGTGTTGTGAGATTCATTTAGCATGATGAATAGCGATGCCGAATATGCCGATTGATTGTGAGTAATTGATTGTGGTGTGGTCAGTCTCTTCAAAACAGCTCCTTCAAAACGCGAAACGCCTCCGAAACACGCTGTTTGGTCGTGTTTCGAAGACGGTGTCGAAGACGGTGTCGAAGGGAGTTTCGAAGAGACTGGCCGCTACTTAAGTGTTTGCGTTGCAGGAATGGCGCGCGCGGGCTACCCTCCGCAGTACCCACAGGGCTACGCACAGCCACCGGGCGGAGGGGCGGGAGCAGGGGGATATCCCCCACAGTACCAGCAGAGACAGGTGGGGGGAGGGGAGGGAGGAGAGGGAGAGAGAGAGGGGGACAGGGGCAGGGGGATGGAAGTTGTGACTCTGGTAGATGGCTCGATGGTCGTCTCAGGGGTGCGAGGGTCGAGTCGAGGGTTCGATGGTGCAATCTACTGTGCAATCCGAGCAATATCTCTTTTGAACTGTGGGCTGTGAGGGAGGGGATGGATGGGAGAAGAGAGGGGGGATAAGTCACCACTGTGCCTTTAATATATTGCGCAGCTCGCGCTGCCAAACATCGATAGTTGAGGTGGGAGAGCGTACGATTGAGAAAGAACGATCCCGATTCAGGCTACGGTGAGTCTCCTTGCCCATTACGCACTGTGTACATATTCGAACGAAGCATGGCGTAATATAATCCTGTCTCTTTGATGATATTGAGATGGGGCTACTAGTTATCAGCTTTATATCATATTAGATCAGTTTTAAATTTGCTAACAGTTTTTATTCACGCTGTATCTCGATAGGTTGCTTGGATTGCCCAGTAGTTACCACCGTATCTCTCTCCCTTCCCTATTCGTGGGTACATGTAGTACTGACAGGTGCGATGAGGGGATTAGATGTGGGGGGAGGGTGATTAGGAGGATGAGGTAATGAGGATCAGAGGATGAGCAGAGAGAGAGAGAGAGAGAGAGAGAGAGAGAGAGAGAGAGAGAGAGAGAGAGAGAGAGAGGTTGCATTGTAGATGGGAGGAATGCCGCCTCGCGGATACATGCAGCCAGGCGCGGGCGGACAGATGGTTACTCCGGGTGAGTATTTTGTTTTTGAAATGTTGCCAATATTTCATCCAATATGTAATTAGGTTGCATGTGTAAGCTGTGAAAATCAGCTGCGCTAACGTGTATTGTCCGACCTCTCTGTTCATATAATATGTGGAAGTGTGAAGCAGTGTAATCAACTGTTTACGGTGGGCGTACATGAGATATTTAGCGAGAGTGCTCCGCTGCTGTATTGTATGTTGTGAGTGTGAGCATATGCATTATGTGAAATGCTATGGCTAGGCGAGAAGCGAAAAGGTGTGTGTGGGACACTCATTAGGCGGCGATAGAAAGCGGGAGGGGCGGAGAGAGAGAGAGAGAGAGAGAGAGAGAGAGAGAGGCACTGTCTTTCACTGTCTGTCTACGAGAGCAGAAAGGTGCGAGGGGAGGTGCCTGATTTGTATGCGAGTCTCGCCCTCGCTCGCTTTTCCCCCCTCCTCTCTTTCATTTTGTATTCATTCTTCATTCTCACCGTATGGAGCCGCTGCTGAATTTCGACGTCCGTGTGAGATGTAGCGAGGACGAGGATTATGAGGAGGAGGAGGAAGAAGAAGAAGAAGAAGAAGAAGACGTGGAGGAGGAGCAGGAGGAGCAGGAGCAGGAGGAGGGAGAGGAGGAACTCGCCCTGCCGTCTCCGTCCCAGCTGACTATTATGATGTGGAAGAGTGTGGATTGGAGGGAGGAGGAGCAGGAGCAGAGTGGAGCAGTGGAGGAGGAGGAGGAGAGGGAGGGAGGAGCAGCGACGGCGAGTCCGGTGGAGCAGCTGTATTCGGAGCGGAGGGAGAACGATGTGGTTGTAGTGGAGGAGAAGAGAGTGGAGGAGGAGGAGGAGGAGGAGGAGAGTGACTGGGACGAGTGCGGCTCGCTAGATCTTGAAGGTTTACTTCTTTTTTTGGTTATAGTTTTTATAATTTTCGTAGTACTACACAATCTACATACATGAACTGTTCAATTTTATTAGAAGTGTATTTTTCTTCGTTTTCACTGTGATTTATCTTTACATTTCAGGTTATCCGAATGCGGGAGTGCCTGTGCAACAACCACAGACTCCGCAGACGCCCCAGCCCTATACACCCACTGGTGAGCATTTTGTATTTTTTTTAAAATCAATATCGACTGTCGACTCTTTGTCTTGGTTATGCAAATAGCACTGCCCACTATGATGGTAGCTAACATACTCTGCGACGTTGCGTTATATGTATTGACATTTGCATCTCGTCTCTCTCTCTCTCTCTCTCTCTCTCTCTCTCTCTCTTTCTCCCTCTCTCTTCCACTATCATTTTTATTTGATTTCCCATGGGTTGAGTGAATGCATGAAAAAAAAACGTGATTTGATAAGGTGTGTACAGAAACGGGAATGAAATTTGAAATGGAATATATAAGTCATGTAATGGGTTTGAAAATTTCCTCTATTTTCTTTTTTTTACGGTTGTTTATTAAATGCATGCAAGCTTTTGCATAAAACGGTGAAACATATTTCGAAGAATACAGTGATTTTGATATGTGTTGAGATACGGAGATTATGATGTAAGACAATCGGATGATTGTGTTTTCTTCGTGCAAAACTCAGACAGTGAATCATAGTGTCATGTTGTTGCAGAAAAGAGTCTCAAGCGGGATTACATATGCGCTGGACTGTGATTAGCTTTAGTGGATGGTGGCTAGTGATGATGTAACTATTCGGGTTACGGTTTAGTTTACAGCGAACCGCTATCCTCTCTTCGAAATAGTTTTGTACAGTTTGTCTCACGACTGATATACATATAATCATATAATGATATAATATAATTTATGTTCTGTATTAGAGAATAAAAAATTATAATCTCATTGCATATCGTTAGGATAAGCCTCCTTGTCCGACACGTCGTTAACGGAATCGGAGTGTCTCAAATCATATCAAATATCAAATAAATTATTTATCTAGAATCACATTCTGCATTTTCACGGATGTCAGCAGCAAGTCACAACACAATGAAAAAAACGAAGATGAAAAAATGTGATCAAGAAACAAAGACAGTCACACAGATTGTAAACTCACCTCTAGCTGTTTGTGACAACACGATAACAACTGTTCAAATATTAAAAACAAACAGATTTTCGATAGTGTTCCGTCCCAAAACAACCATTAAAGGATTTATCCGGACAATGTAATTTTGCCTGATCTTCAGGTTGGGGTCACTTTTGTTCTCGTCAATGAAATCTTCTTTGGAAATTGTATCAACGTGGAAAAATTGTCTGTAATTTTAACAATTTTTCTGTGCAAACAGAACTCCAAAACTCGTCTTCATTGAAGAAAACGAAAACGACCCCATCCTGAAGATCAGGGAATAATACATTGTCCGGATAAATCCTTTAAGCTGGCGAGAAGTAGCTCATGTGGAAGCAGTTCACTTGAACACTTGAACTTCTCCTCTCTCCTCTCTCCAACTGTGTCTCGCATTGCAGGCGGTCGCTTCGGTCGCCCTCCCTCATCATCGCCCCATGTCGACATGCGCTCGCCCCCGCTCATGTCACCCAATCAACAAGCGCCAGGTATCGATTGGTACTGATCAACTCTTTTTTGTAGCGTAGTTTTGAGCTGAGTTATTTACTAACCTCTTCCCTTTTATTAAGCTTTGATTGATTTATTGATTATTTCCTTTTTCAGGAGCGGCAGTGAATTCGATGGGCGCGATGGCTGGTATGCAGGCGATGCAGCGGTCAATCAGTGGAGGTATTGTATTACATTAGTTTCATGTTCTTCCCGCATTTCTGGGTAGGGATGTTCACTGGAGTTACTGGAGGTTACTGAAGTTGGCGCGCGTTTGCATTATCCGATTCCGAATAAACATCTAACAAAATGGATTATCTGCAGAATATTTAAACACTGTGTGAAATCCAAAATTCGCCCGGTATCGCGTTTTCTGTTCTGACGGTTTTAAAGCATTCACACTTGGTTCTTTAGATGCGTATACTGCTACTAGTGCTAGTGTGATAATGGCATGTATGTATTCACACGGGAGTTGAATCACTTTTAGCTGGTAATTTATAAGCATTGATTACGCCTCTTATGTATGTCGCAATTCGCAACCGCAGCTGGCAGAGGGTGAGAGGGAGAGGGGGAGGGTAAACTGTAGGCTGGCGCCGTATGTATTACCGGTAATTTACTCGCTATTCGTAGTGGGGGGTGATTCAGGTGAGAGATGCGAGACGCCGAGACGTGAACGTCAGAGAAGAGACATGAATAGAAAGTGATGAAATTATTTCGTTATTCGTGATATTGTCGAATTTGCACGAAAGTCGTGAGATTTTACATTTGAAAATGATCGTTGTTGAGGGAAACACAAGGAAATGAGATTTCGCGTGTTTCTGTAATTACTCAAGTAAATTGCTGATTTGAGTAGAGATTGCCTATCATTTGCGCATAATAGGCAATTAGTGTCACTGTGAAAAATATGAAATTATTTCGTAATGCAAGTCGTTGAAATAGAAAACTTTTTCCCAATGTGTTTAATTCAATAGTACCATACATATTGTTGTGAATGTGACAAGTGCTGACAGGTGAATCCGCAAAACGTCTGCAATCTCAATTCAACATTTTTTATCGTAAGAACAAGTATGTCGTCTCACTGTTCGGTAGTATCCGACTGATCAACAAAACGTTCCCTTTCACACAGCCTACATGCGGATGATTCTCGTTTAGCAAACTGTGGCGAGCGACTTTCATTTACCGTATGCAAATCAAATGTTTATTCGGAATCGCAGACATGTACATGATCATTACACATACAAAAAACTCATAATAACCTAAGGTGGTCGTAGGTTTGTAAGCAAACCTCGATATTTAAATATTTGCAGGCGATCTGCCCCTGCGCATGCCACCCTCGCAGTTCTTCACACACGACCCCGCAGTGATCGGCAATAGTAAGCGTTCTTTTTAAATATAGAAACACCCTCGGGCTCCTCTATTACATGGTATCTGTCATTGAGGTTGGGTTTCGTTCTTGATTCCGTAGTTGGTGCTGTGACGCCTTCTGTCTCCCATCAGAGTGGTTTGCCACACCACATAGACTGGGTGAATTTCGCAAGAATGGTTGACGCCGAGGGGTGGAACCAATGACCAAGAAAGAGATTGAGACGAACGCTCGTTTATTGGAGAAATGATCTATGATCATTTTTGATATGAAAGGGCTCATTGACGTATTCAAAAACTCCCTTGGGCATTGCCATAGTCCACATATCGGATAGAATGACTATAGAAATGACGTGTGTGTTTTGTGTAACTGAATATGACAGGTGATTTTTGTATTAATAACTACAATAGTTTTTCATTATATATATATATATATATATATATATATATATATATATATATATATATATATATATATATATATATATATATATATATATATATATATATATGACGTTGCAGTCCAGCCCGACATGTGTCTGGTGGGCTGTGTGGTGCAGGTGTGCGACTCGGAGAGGTTCATCACGGACAAGGTGGACAGAGTCTCTTTCTCTCCCTCCCTCCCTCTCTCTCTCTCTCTTTCACCAAAAAGGATGTTTTTGGACCATGAATTATCGGTTTCAGAAAGTAATATTAGAAGTGCTATACTGTTCAGTGTTTATTCTCTTTACTATTGTGCCAGTTTCTTCAGTCTCGTTTGTGTGATTGTGTGTTTGTCAGAACGACACGTTCTCTCTGATGTTGGCGGTGAAGCTGCTGGGGGGAGACATCGAGTTCGGACTGAAGACACTACAGGTGAGAGGGGGAAGGAGAGAGAGAGAAAGAGAGAGGAGAGAGAGAAAGAGAGAGGAGAGAGATAGAAAGAGAGAGAGAGAGAGAGAGGGGGGGAAGGTGTCAGTGTGATTCTCTGTTCAGGAGCGTCTCCCCCACCTCACCCATGTCATCATCGAGAGCTCTCGCACTCCGCATGGAATCGCGGTCCGTACCTGATTGCTATTTTTTTATTGTCTAAAAAACGTTTGTCTCATCACTCATAGGGAATGACAAGTCTACTGCAATGGAATTGCAAATGCTACCAAATTGACGTTGAATATTGAATTACGCAAATACTACTATTTCCAAACTCATAATTTCAGTGTATCAAGGAGCGGAAGCGATGCGTGACGCTGCAGTGGTTGGCAGATGTGGTGACGAGGAGGAAACTGGAGGTGCGGAGGGGGGGGGAGAGAGAAAGAGAGAGAGAGAGGGGGGGGAGAGAGAGAGAGGAAGGGATGGGAGGGAGAGAGGGGAAAAGAGAGAGTAGATGGATGTTCTCGCAGGTCCCCTGGAAGCTCTCGCACCTCCCCTCCATCTACTGCGACGCGTTCCGACCGCACACCGGAAAGGTCAGGATACAATATAACTTTTCAAATTTTAATGACTGTTTTGTGTGTTTGACGTTAGCAGGAAATGGAACAGGGGAGCTATGATTTGGTATGATAATTGATTGAACGCATTGGGAAGATGAGGTTCAGCTGGTGTCTCTGTGCGGCTTCTCGGGCGAGGAGCGCGCGTCGTTGAAGTGGATGATCGAAGCGTCCGGTGCCAAGGTCACCCCCTACCTCGCCAAGCACAACACCATGCTCGTCGCCAAGGCGTGAGTCGACCTATTTGTCGATGTCTCCCCATCTTTCCTCTCCTCTTCACGTGCTGAATCGTATTGTCCTTGGTGAATGCATAGTTTTCCCCGGTCAAGCTCCACATGTGAGAGATGAAAGTGTGTATTGCAGTGACAGGGTTAGAGTCAGAGTCAGAGAGTCGGAGTCGGTGTCAGAATAAGAGTCAGAGAGTGAGAGTGCATTGCTTGCTTGCAGTGACGGCACGGAGAAGGTGTCCCGAGCTAGGGAGTGGGAGATCCCTGTGCTGAACGCGCAGTGGGTGCTCGATGTGTACACCCTGCCGCGGGAACCCGACATGGCCAGTCCACGATATCATGTGAGTCGTGCCTCCTGCTTATCCAGCTTCCAGTTCGGCTATCAGTGAACCTCATCGTTTTTGAAACTGAATACTTACAGATGTGGCCAGGCACACGGCCCAATGTTGCCGATGCTGCCATTGTTGCCACTTTTGGCACCATGGCTGTAACTCAGCTCAAAGTTAAGTAATTAGGGGCGGCGCGCAGCGGCGCCCGTTTGTTTTGAGCTGTGACGCGCGCAACACGCCACTCCCAAGGCACACACGATTTCTCTATTCTAATACAATATACTTAATTAGTGTGCGTTATTTGTTAGAATATCACTTTGTAAGACCTATGAGTATGATTCGTGAAACCAATATCGGTTGCGGCATCCAAAAACCGCCCTCTCTTGCTCTCTCCCGCTTTGCCACTAAACGTGTTTACGACGGCGGCGGCGGCGGCGGCGGCGACGACGGTGTGCATCACGTAAGCTCCGCCCACTGCACTTTGCGCTCATTGGTCGCTCGGCTCTCTTGCGTGCGCACTCTGATTGGCTGAGCGCATGCCCCGCCCTTCGTTCACCCACTCTCGTGTCGGCTCGCCGTCCAGGCCACCGCCCCAGTTTTGGCGCGAAAACTGTGGGGGGAGGGGAGTGTGCTGAGCGGAGTGAGTGGGTAAGAGAGAGAGACGCGAAATAGCGCGTGTCAATGAGAGACTGGCATTGGCAGGCGCACGAGCGATTCGACAAAGCAGTGCGTTTCCATATTCAGGATACGTTTTCTAAAGTTTCGAATATGTATACATAACATGTTCGGCACATCAACCTGAAAAACAATTTCTTCGAAATTTGAGAAAAGGACATCCATTCTCTTTCGAAAAGTACACGAGTAAAGAGGAGTGGTTTGTTTTGATCTAATTCAACAAAAGCACATGCATAAAATCTCTTCGCAGCTGACTAAAATTTCAAAACAAACCTGCTCTTTCTGATCGATGAAAAATATAGTATGCACTATAATCGTGTCATACATTTTGTTGCAAGTTACTTGTTGGGATTAACAGTATCCTGAATACCTGAACTCAACATGCTAACAAGAAAACAATTAGAGTTTTAAAACATCGTTCGAAAGAGCAGGTTTGTTTTGAAATTTTAGTCAGCTGCGAAGAGATTTTATGCATGTGCTTTTGTTGAATTAGATCAAAACAAACCACTCCTCTTTACTCGTGTACTTTTCGAAAGAGAATCGTTATTGGGCTCGATTGAAAGCTGGTGTTGTCATCTACTCGACTGTAATGTCTTTCATATCGATATCACACTCTCATATGGAGTCGAAATCCTCTGAGAGTGTCAATTAGACCGCTGACTGGAAATCGATTGCGCGCAATGAGCGCCTCTCCGCAGCTCTCGTCTAGGCCCCGGGCAGACTTTTTCGCGAAAAAAATCGCGCGAAAACTGCAATGCTCTGGCATGCACTATCGATTTGCGAATCGCAGTGCGAATCGCAAAAATGTTTTCGGCAAAAAATTGCGAAAATAGGTGACATACTTTTTCGCGCGAAAATTTTCGCGGACTCCGTTTTCGCTGCGAAACGAGAGATACCAGAGATTCGCTACTTTTTCGCGAATCCATGTACGAAACTTGGCTATTCTGTATATTTTTCGTTCTTTATAAATGAAAAGACATTTCATAAACATCGTGGAAGCTGTATTGATCACAATTGTTTGCAGTTATTACATATTAGTCGTTGCGCACTCGTGCCACCCGATTCGCGCGAAAATTTTGGCGAATTTGAAAAAAAGCGTGCGTAAGTGACAAAACAATGTTCCTATTTAAATGTTTGGTGTTAAACATGTCACACAACCTCTAAGAAGTAAGTTTTCAATTATAACAAAGAAAACAAATCTGTGTAATTCTCAGTGGAAGCGAATATCTTCGAATTCGCCAAATTTCAGCGAAAAGATCACGAATTCGCGCGATTATGGGTAGTTTCGCGATTCTCTCAAGCTAAAAGTTTTGCGATTATTTTCGCATTTCGCTCGCGAAAAAGTCTGCCGGAGGCCCTATGCTAATTCAAGTTGCGCGCAATAGGGCGAATGAGGGTGTCGATCAAAGGATTTCGACTCCATCTGAGAGTGTGATATCGGT
Source organism: Rhabditoides inermis (assembly GCA_963966185.1). Lineage (NCBI taxonomy): Eukaryota > Metazoa > Nematoda > Chromadorea > Rhabditida > Rhabditidae > Rhabditoides > Rhabditoides inermis. The sequence goes on along the minus strand of CAWZYM010000197.1, from coordinate 80,475 downwards.
TTGAAAGACATTACAGTCGAGTAGATGACATCACCAGCTTTCAATCGAGCCCGATAATGAGACAATTACTCAACTTTGATCTGAGTTACAGCCATGTTGCAAAAAGTGGCAACAATGGCAACATCGGCAACATTGGGCCGTGTGCCTGGCCACATCTGTACAGTAAACTAGACGGGAACAGGGAAAAATAGTTGAAGTGGTGAAGTCGAGATGGCGCGGCTAGGTTGATCTAATTAACAGATTATCATGTTCATGGTGTATCTATGTGTGTTGTATTGCAGCTCTCGTCTCCGACGGCTGAGATCATCTCGGATCCCGGCTCGCTGGAGCAGCTCGGAGACGCGCACAAGCAGATAATGGGTGAGGGGAGGGGAGAGAGAGATAGAGAGGGGAAAGTAGAGAGGTGAGAAATCATGGGTGAGGGGAGGGGGAAGGAAGATGAAATAAAGAGAACAATATACGCAGATGGCTTTCGGCGTTCGGCCAGTGGTAGAGTTGTGTAGCACCTGAGAGATTACCCGGTTTACCGTCTTGTTGAGAGTGATTCGGAAGTATGCAGGCCTACAAAGGGAAAGAGAGAGAGAGACAGAAAGACCTCTAGACACCTAGATATTTGTAAATGCTACGACTGTAGGCTGATTGTGTGGTGTGTGATGTGTGGTGTTGCAGCGGCGTGGAAGCAGCCGGTGATGGTGCACAGTGAGAGCTGGCAGCGGGCCAACGAGCAGAAACACATGATACAAAACGACGAGAACGTCTTTCCCGACCACAAACTCACGTCAGTCCCTGTCTCTCCTTGTACACCTTGTTTACCTTGAAGGTTAATGGGTCGAAACAGGACACTGTTTCTGGTAGCTACGTAGTTACAAATTACAATTGGTTACTTTATGTTTGCCGTACGTGTTCTCTCTTTCTGATCACTTTTTCTGCGCTGCCACTATCTGCCTGTCACCACTCCCTTTTTTCCAGTGCTGCCGCCAAGGAGCATCCGGCTCCGACAGAGGAGCAGATAGCTGAGGAGAAGAAGAGGCGAGGGAAAGAGAAGGGGGCGGAGAAGGAGATGGAGCAGGATGGGGAGAAGGAGAACCGTGAGGAGCAGGAGGAGAAGGAGGAGCAGGAGCAGGATAAGCTGGTCATTGCGTTTTCGGGCATCGAGGAGAAGAATGAGGAGCATTTAAAGGCTGTGAGTGCGTTTTCCATGCGATTTAGGAGTTCGCATTGTCGAATGTACTGTCCCTGGGTTTACGTGTTAGGCTGATAGGTTAAAACGTATTTTGGCGAACATTTCACTTGTACTACAAATCGTCAATGTGTTTTTTGTTCTAAAAGGAATTGTGAGATTGTACACAGCTCAAGCGATGATAATGGTAAATCACGTTTCCTTTACCCTGAAAATATTGTACCTCGAGGGAAAAGGGAGGTTTTGTATCAGATTGTAGCAGCAGGTCTTAATAATCGATTATTGATTTCTCTATTTCAGAAAGTGCTGTATCTCGGTGGAGAAGTGGTTGAGGAGGTGGAGAAGTGCACCCATCTGGTCGTCGCCACCGGAAAGAGGAGCGAGCGGTTAATTGAGGTGAGTTGCTGTTGCTGTTGTTGTTGTTGTTGTTGTTGTTGTTGTTGTTGTTGTTGCATTCGACAACGTTGTCGTTGTGTCAATGATTATCATCGACTTGCATGCGTTGTTTGTTGAGGTGTTGTTCTCTTGATTCATTCTCCGAATTGCTGAGTGTGCAGTTATTGTGTTCTAACTTGGCTGTGAAACGTATATGTATAATATATGAATTTAGGAATATGTATGTATATTCTAGGCGATCGTTCTGGGCAAGAACATTGTCTCTCCGCTGTGGGTTCTGACGAGCTATCAGTGCCGGCAGTGGATGGGTGAGTTTTTTTTAATAACAAGTTTATAATCTAAAATAACAAAAATGATTATTGTTGAAAATCGAATGTAGTGCTTGAAGGTTTGTACACAGACTGGTGCATTCGTCTCCGTCTGGATATATATGTATTATATATGTATTTTGCCTGTCGTTTGCAGACACTCTGGACTTCTTCGCTCGTGACGAGGAGCAGGAGAAGATGCTTTCGTACAACCTCAAGCTCAGCGTCTTCCGCGCCAGGCGATGCAGCGTCTTCGAGGTTGGTGTGCGATGTTTGTGTGTATAGTGTTTATAGATATAATTTTATTCGTCGTTATTGGAACAAAACATTGCCGTAGAAATTGCGGATTGACGAACATTCAGTGTTGTAGCGTAGAACTAGTGATATTATGGCGCATTGATGAATTATCTAACAAATTCTAACGAATGGTGTCTAGTATCGCTCAAGTAATCAAGTAAGTAAGTGATCTGAAGAATGGACATGAATGACCATATATGGTGTGCTGCTTCATATCATCATGAGTGTGTTGTCATATTCAAATATACTTAACGATTCCGGATAAGCGATTGATTGATTGTCTCAGGACGTGCGCTTCTACCTGTCTCCGTCGGTGGATCCGAGTGTGGATGTGCTGACTCGATTGATCGAACTTGGAGGGGGCACGGTCGATGAGAAACCGCCATCTGCACAGGTGAGCGGGGGAAGAGGAGGAGGAGGGGGGGGGGGGTAGATTAGGTAAACTCTTGCAATATCACCACTCATATTAGCAAAAAATGTTGTTCTCAAAGGATTATTGATGGTGAGTGAAAATTATGTATGAATGATGTTTGCAGCATTGTGCACACGTGAAACATATGAGAAATGGTTTGAAAACTTGTTGGTTACAGAACTTTTCACTTAATGCTTGTTGTTGTTATGTGAGCTTTTCAGTTGCTGGCGCGTTGTCTGGAGACTGACTCGCCCTACATTGTCGTGGCGGCAGAGTGCGATGTGCGAATGCTGAGCTACCTCGTCGAGGCGAACTTCCGTGAGTCTCTCTCTCTCTCCCTCCCCCTCTCTCTCCCTCCCCCTCTCCCTCCCTCCCTCCCTCTCTCCCCTCACCCCACCCCATTCAGCCATCTACCACGTCGAGGTCGTGCTGATGTCTCTTCTCCGGCAGGAGGTGGTGGTGGGCAAGGAGCAGCTGATCAACGTGGCGCAGGTGCTGGGTCTCCCCAGCCGGGCTGCGTTCCGCGGCGTCCCCCCTGCGGTGGCGGCTGCCCCAAGGATGCCAGTGCCCCCGTCTGTGCAAGCTGCCCGACCCATGCCTGCCATGAAACGAGAGATGTGACACCCTGCCTGTACCCGAGATGTGAGGCTGAGGCGAAAAGGTTCCCATGTCTGTGCGAGAAAGAGGTTTGAGCGGGAATACAATACTACAATACTATTGTATAGTAATTGTTATGATCTTTGATTGACACAATGAGTTTTCGATGGAGGATCATAGTGAACGTATTGTATTTTGTTGGACACCCTGTGGTTGTGTCCCCGAGATGTGAGCAAGATCTCAGACTGATTGTTGTACATATCTTGTTATACTATTGCATCATTATTTTTGTACTTTTTAGTTTGTATGTTGGTTTATAAAACGATGAATAATTGCGAAGATTTCATGAGGTGGTTCGAATTCCTAGACTTTGCAATTGAACGATCGGTTGGATTTGATGTCTCCGTCATGACAAAAGGATGCTGGCATCTTTTAGTATTCACGATCAGTCAGAAACATTCGCCGAAATCATCAAACGCTTTATTTACGACACAAACACACGCGGAGCTAATAAGAAGACACTGTAACGGTAATATTGTGAACTAAACACAACTGAGACGAGTAATGTAATACAATATTTGTCGGAACGGCGGCCACACGCGGACGTGTTAGTTGCGCGCGCGCGGCCGCGCTGCTCCTGGAGTGTAAGCTTCTATTTGGTGGGCGCAGTGGGGGCGACTTCGGTGCCGGATTGGGTGGTCATGGTTGTAAGAGGAGCGGGAGTGAGCGGGCGAGGCGGGAGGAGGGGCGGCATAGCCTCCGCAGTCGCCAGGATAGCCGGACCCTGGAATGGGAGGGATAAGCGAGAGAGAGAGAAAGAGAGAGAGAGAGAGAGAGAGAGAGAGAGAGAGAGAAAGAGAGAAGAGAGAAAGAGAATACCAACCTCTCTGCACGAGTAGCTGGCTCCGGCGACGAGCGGGAGTGCAGTGGCGGCGGAGACAGTAGAGTGGACAGACGCCAGTGCCGGTTCCACGGGTCGCAGAGAGTACGCCACCGTCGCGTGGTCAGACGGAGGCGCCACCTCCTGAATCAGGCATACCGTAATCACATCTTATCATTCATCATATTCATCAATTGAAAAACTCAATTATTCAGAATCGTCGTGAATATATGATTCGATTGCCGTACCCCTGATTCAGGGATACTGTTTCAGGGATACCGTAACCCCACCTACAGTAACCCACCGTTGCGCTCTTTCCACTGGCGGCGCTGGCGGCGCGATTCGCGGCCGCAATCGCCTGGATCTGCGCCTGAGAGAGCAGCGACAGCTGCGCGGGCGTCAGGTTGGCGGCCTGGAAAATCTATCTCTTCCTCTATCTCTCCCTCTCTCTCTCTCTCTCTCTCTCTCTCTCTCCCTCTCCCTCTCTCTCTCCCTCTCTCCCTCTCTCCCCCTCTCCCTCTCCCTCTCCCTCTCTCTCTCCCTCTCTCTCTCTCTCTCTTTCTCTCTCTCTCTCTACCTCTGCCATAGCCGGTCCGAGTGGCACTCTCGTCGTGGACAGAGTGGATGTGTTCGACACTCCGGGACTCTGTGGCGGCGGCGAGTCCGCCGAGTACTCGCCCTCCAACTCCAGCACCACCTCAAGCCACGCCCATTCACACCACGCCCCCTAGTCGCTCCGCCCACCTCCTCGTTTGTCTTTCCGTTCGTCTCAGGAAGACGTTTAAAGATGAAGATGCCGATGAGAATGTTTGGGACTGTGAACATCATACAGACTCCTGAAATTTGAGATACAGTAACCCCAGAAAAAGTTATAGTAACACACCCATCGACGAGATGTGAAAGACGGGGTAGTAGATTATCGACACGACAAAGTTGCTCTGAAAAGAATACCGTAACCGTTTCAAGATACCGTATTCCCACCAGGTACTGTGTGACAAGTGAATAGGAGGTGATCTTGCTGACAGACTCGGGTGGACTGATCTCGACCGAGATGAACCAGCAAACGCAACCTGGAATTCAAAGTACAGTAATCCTTTTTCAGGATACCGTAACCAACCGATGGTGAGGTTGAAGACAAAGCAAAAGATGAGAATGAGAACGGCGTTAATGTATTTGAGATGGTCCTTGGGTGACTAAACATGTAGTGTAAAAAAAAAAAGAGAGAGAGAGAGAGAGAGAGAGAGAGAGAAAGAGAGAGGGAGAGAGAGATGTACCTTTTCGTGAATGATGCTCACAACCACCAGCGCAATGTTGAGCAACAACAACAGTACGTAGCCAGTGTTGACCAGACCTCGACGACTGAAAAGATGAAGTGATAGACTTGATAGGAGATAGAGAGATGCGTACCTGGATCGATGTACCAGGTAGGCGGCAAAGGGACCAGCCACCAGACCCATAGAGTTGACAACGGCATTGGCCCAGGCGGCGTGTCGCGGAAGGAAGGTGGCCTTCTCGAAGACTTGCGTGCCATACTGCTGATACGAGATGATGCCGCTGAAATAGGAATGCTCTCACTCCTTCAACTCTTCCTCCCTTCATTTTAAGTGTTTTGTATATTGAACACAATGCCAGTTGTTCTCCCTACTCCCTCACCTGAACGACACGGACAGGTTGATGAGCATGGATAGGACGAGTGCTCTGCGTGACGCGGGATGAGAGATGATCTCAGAAAACGACAGCTCCTCGAACTTCTGAAGACATACATCGGATATTAGGTAGTCAAATCGCATATATCGGTTATTAGTTAGCTACATACTTTGCACTGTGAATATCGTAATTTGGGTTTGTCTCGTTCTGAACATTCTACTTCAGTTTTCCAGTAGCACGTCACATTATGTCGAGAATAGAAATGTTGTTATGCATCCTCACATTCTCGCATTCTGCCTTGAGTCGATCGAGCACTGTCTTGCACGCTTCCTCCGAAGTCTCCCTGATTAGGAAGTATGAGAGAGAGAAGGAGAGAGAGAGAGAGAGAGAGAGAGAGAGGGAGGGAGGGAGGGAGGGAGGGAGAGAGAGAGCAATGAATAGTGAAGAGTGAAGAGACCTGTAGTAAATGAGCGCGTCCAATGCGTCTTCATGTTGGAATTCCGCCACTAAATACACCGGAGAGTCGTATCCGAAGAGACAGATGTAGATGAGACTAAAACAGGTATACGGTATTCAAAACGGTATACGGTAGCATACCTTCCGATCAGCATAGAAGACTCGATAAACATGAGTCCCACCCAGCGCTTTTCTTGTCCCAGCAGATCCGGCATGCCTGGAAAACGGTAGGTGTGCGGATTACTGTAGCTACAGTATACCAAGCAGGTTGCTGGCCAGCATTCCGAGCTGAATCGAGCACACAGTGAACGACGCCATCCAACCAAACTGTTTGATGTCGACAATCTCCTGGAAGTAAACAAGTAAACAAAATCGTAAACAAGTAAACAAACAACTCACATAGTAGAAGAGAGCTTGGAATCCAGTGGCGATTCCTATGCCTATACCCGCCACAAACCGACCGAGAACGAGGAACTCGAATATGTTGAAGCCGGCGTACGCCTGTAGTGCCACACTGCAAGATCACGGTACAGTGGACGTACTGTAGCTACCGTATACCTAGCCAAGATGACAAAGTTTGAGACGATGATGCCCTGCAGTCGACCCATATGCTTGGAGAGCGGGTAGAAGATGAGACAGCCGAGCGCTCCGCCGAGGTACAGTACCCTGAACAGGTAGTGTACTGTAGGGATTACGATAGCCGCGCTCACCCAGTGGTGCATCCCCAGAAGAACACGTGTAGATACTTGGACATGATGGTGACGTTGAGTTCTTGCGAGAGTGTGATCTCCTGATCCAAGCCGGGCTGCAGAGGCGCGTACTCTTCCGGCGGAACCTGCAACATATTTATTGAATAGGTGGCACTTATTTCGTATGGTCGTTCGCCTACGGGTTGTCGGCAGCACAAAATGTCCATCAGGCCTCATCACACTTTTAGCGCTCAGTGTTTTCAAACTGCTGCCTGTCTCCAAACTACCTCCAAAATGCCTCCAATCACTTGCTCCAACTACTTCCAACCACTTCGAACACGGTATCCAAAGAGACTAGTCCGCACCTCGTCAAAGTGTTGCGTGTCTCTGCCGGTGTCTCTGTCGGTCTCTCTATCTCTGCCGGTGTCTCTGTCGGTCTCTCTATCCGCGGCATATATGTGTCGGTCGTGGGTGGTCGGGGGCGGGGCGTCGCTGCCCGCCTCCGTTGTATGCTCCCTCTCAGGGGGCGGTGGTCGACTGTCGGCACTTTTAAAATGCGCAGTCTCCTCACTCTTCGCTGGATGCTGCTGTGCCGCACTCTGCTGTACCGGATGTCGGAACACTGCAAATCAATCGATAAACAATCGATATCAATCGATAAACGATCGATATCAATTAATAACTATTGACGGCGGCCGACCTGTTGCATGTGCTGTTGCATGTGACAGGGGCGGCGCTTTCGGGTCCACATCGTGCGTGAGGTTGATGGGCAGAAACTGGAACACGGTAGGTACAGTACACCGCCGTGCTACAGTAATCCTAGTACCATGTGTTGGTAGTGGTAGATCATCGAGGTGTTGTAGACCGCCTGTATCGCGCTCCATGTGGGGTTCACGAGCGAGAGCTGAATATGGGATACTGTAGATACAGTAACCGGTACCGGTACAGTACCTGATATCCAAAGTGAAATGATCCCGATAGGCAGACGGCGATGACCATGCGTAGCACTCGCCACGACACCTCCATCGCGTCGCCAAACTGCAAAGTAGGATACGGTAGAGTACAGTATAACAAGGACGACACGGTGGAACTCTATGCGTCCACGTTAACTATGAACACCGGGGGAAAATGTATACACATCAAAACAATTTTGGATATCTTCCGTGACAACGACGACATGGTCCCGACGCACAAGCAACTCCAAGAGAGGGGGCGGGGCATAAATGGGCGTGACGACGCCACATCTCTAGCTCGTGGAGAGCGTCGGTGTATGACCTGGTCCAAAGCGGCGTGGCGTTGACCCGTTTCGGGAGAGCGGGAGCGGTGTGGGCGGTACATACAGGGGCGTGGCGTCGGTGCTCACCTAGATCGGGACCGCTGGGGTGCGTGTGATGGGAGGCAGGGATGGAGGGGGAAATGACGATGGGAGAGAAAGCGAGAGAGGGATGGGAGGAGAGGAGGGAATGACCGCACGCAAATTCGAGTTGCCGAATTTCTGATGAGGAATATGGCCTGTTGAAAACTGAGTCAAAACTTAGCTCCCGATAAGAGTTAGATAGAATTCTGCCATTGTCCCTGCACGGAAATGGTTTCTGGTGGAAAGAAGAGCCTTGAAACATTGTAAATAACATTGTAATTTTTTTACAATTACAATCTACAAACATTGTAAAAAAAATCAAATGAATAATATATTGAACTTCCGATTAAGATTGATTACTTTTCGAAGTTAATAACTATTTCGCGCCATAAGTATGCGAGCAAAGATTTCGCAAATCATTATCTACAGGTCAAACAATACTTTGACGAGAATTTTCGATCGATTCGATTTTCGTATGTTTTTGTTGCTGCTACATATGTTGTTGTTAAAATTGTCATTTATGATACACTGAGTATATGCATTGAACCCGCCTCATAACACGACGTATCAATGTTTGATGATGATGGTAACTTTCATATGTTGTGTTGCCGATTGTCGTTGCCGTTCAACGCTTGCTACAAAAGTACCAATCAATCGTTTTGTTATTGGCGTCGTTTTATATTGTATATGTCGCAGGATTTATGTACTATTATTCTTCTTAGAGGGCACGATTTTAAGTCTGTCAACGTCTCATTCATCTCGCCTGCACTGTATGTCCCCCTCCCTCATCCTCTTCGCATGGTTCGTTGTTTTTTAGTGCATTATGTTGTTCCCTTTCACAGTGTTTTGTATTCTGACTATCGCAGTGCATGTGTTCTATTTTCAGCACTCCCTCGAACGAGTATGCTGCGCGACAGCCACCGAGGACACTCGGCACCCGGTTCGTGTTTCTTGTTGTTACCAGTTACAATTTTAAAAGTGTTTTGTGATGCAATAATTTATCGCATATTTCGTTAAATGCGCGAAACGTTTACAAATGGGCGTGATACAGAAAATATAAGTAGTGCATTAATTAATCGTATATAGTGGATTTATATAAGTTGTGGGAAGGGGCGACTGGAATTTTCGCTTAGTCGCTGTCCGAGTCGTCGTTGTTGGTCGAGTCGTCGTCACTGTTGGTTTCTTGTGTGTCGTCTAGAGATACTTCAGGCTTGTAGTAGGCGTAGATTCGATCTCGGTACGTCTGAAAATCCGACTTAATCTCACGGATAGATTTTCTCTTTCACCTGTACCAGTTTGACAAACGGATCCGATTCCACAACATCTGTGAGAATGCGATGCCAAAAGTTCGATATCGAAGTACCTCAAAGCAAGTGGTTGAAGCATAGTGCATAGTTTGCGTGGCACTTACGGGAGTGGTTGTCGTCGTTTTGAGAAGCTTCCAATATGAGCCCGCTAACATGTCGCGCAATGAATTGAAACTGGCTGTTCGACGCTCCGGCTCCACCCTAGCCATGCGTGATTAAAATATCTTATCCCACACGCCTACTTGACTGCTGCAAATATGAGTCCACAAAGAGAGAGAGAGAGAGAGAGAGAGAGAGAGAGAGTCCCACCTTCGTCGTTTGCTTCAAAGGTTCCGTCCGCGAGACGCTTCCTCCAATACGCGCAGTGCTTCACTCCCGTTCAGCAGTCGTGTCGCCAGGCAGTTGAAACTTACCGCGGGATACTCGCGTTTTCCGTCGGATGCTAGAATGGAGATGAATGCATGTTCGCCTTTCGGTCACTACCTTTGCGTTCCAGCTGAATGTCGCCAGCAGTCCACACGCACGCGAGGAAGTGCCGGTACCATGGCTGAAAGCATATGGGCGTATTGTTGCGTCATCCGATAATCGTTGTACCTGAACAGCGGGCCATTGGGGCAGCGGTCGGTTTGCCGTCATTATACTAAATTCAATATCTTTCTTCTCCCTCATTTAAGACGCGGTCAGTCTCTTCAAATACACATCCGAAGTAATCCGAAGCAATGCGAGGCGTTGGAAGGCTATCGCAAGTAATACGAAGTAGTTTGGAGTCGTTTGAAGTCATTCGAAGGCAAATCGCTAGGGCGCAAGGCATATCGAATTGCATATCGGGAGTAGTTTGGAGGCCATTCGAAGTCGTTTGAAGAGACTGACCGCTACTTTACATCACCGTACCTTGCGTATAGCGTTCCTGGAGTGTAGATGGTAGTCACATCAGATCTCCTTGTCAGCTTATCAGTCACTTCCTATTCATATTGGTGATGGGTTTTTATATGAAAACAAAAACCTTTTGAGTAGCTAAGATGTTCATTTCTGCCACTCCTCTTGGTGTCAGCGTGGATGGGTTTCTCACTTGGTCAGTGGATACTTCCGCCAGGAAGCCTTCTCGTGCCAGCGTTTTCTCCCAATACTAAATGCGCTGTGTGGTTGTGTATCTAGGAATCACTGCTGAGGGCGCGGCTCAGTGGATAAAGCGTTTATATCTCACGGTCGCTGTTCGATCCCCTTGGAGTCAACCATTCTTGCAAAATTCACTCAGCGCCTGTGGTGTGGCAATCCACTCAAATGGATGCCAGAAGGCGTCACATCACCATCTACGGACGAACGGACGCCACTCAACCCCCCCCCCCACAATCTACCTCTGCTGACGTTGTCGTGCATGTAAGAACCCTACATATCTTGTTCTCGACGAGGAGAACACCGGATTTTTTTTCGAATTTCTCGCTATACGAACTTTCGAATCTGCCACTTCAAAGGAACAGTTTCATAATACGCTAGCTTTTTTCGCGAATGAATGTTTTGGTGACAGTCGTGTTTGAGTGGCCATTCTGCCACAATCTGCGCGCTCGTCGTCTGCGCTCTCTCGAATCGCACAGTTTTTTTCGCTCTGCTGGTGTTGGCGCGAATCTCAATTTAAAGCGCAAACCACGCAAACGCGCAATACTCGAATATGCGACCTACAGTCTACAGTAGTTTTCGTTTCAATTGATTTAACATAGTGACGTCATGATCTACCAAATAGACATTTTTTATCATATGTGAAACTGTCTTTTTGGGCAAATTATTCTTTTCATTCACCCCACCCCACATATGACAGCGTCACTCACTTCAAAGTTATACCTACTCCATTCTTGGCAGATCCCACTACAGCTCCAGTAGATGGACGGCGCTGGTAGACGATCGAAGCTCAGTCTCGTTGTTGAAGAAACTCGCGCACTGTTCGTATGCCGCGTGCGTTGTCGAACACGTAGTATAGCGTCTAGACATGTCTAATGATAAGCTATCTATGGTATGCGAACGAAACCTGCATCAGGGCCAGCAGAACATGGCGTTGGTCGGCGATTTCCTCTTCGTGTTCGGATCAGAAATGCGCAGCAGTGACGGAGGTTGGTGGTATTGGCATTCACTTGTCAGTGGATGCGTCGCCAGCCGCTGCCGCCGCACGGGGACGAGGGTTGGCTCTCACCGTGTTACGTCTCATTATTCGTTCCATGGCGTCGCGATCCTGTTTGTACAACACATTTATTTTCTAGATGTTTTTTTTCAAAATGTAATTTTCTCACCGCGAACGCTCTGGTCAGTTTAGGTAGTTGCTTTTTCTTGGATGACGGTTTGCCTGCTTTCTCTTGGATGGCTCTATATTTGCCATTATAAATCAAGTGTAAGGCGCGCCAGTACGTTATAGTTTGTACTGATTTGTTCTGCTCGCTAGAATGCCATAAAAGATAACAATTTGTTTTCAGTTTGTGTTTCTGTTTGAGAAGGAGTCTGAGAGATTAGTTTCAAAGCCAGTTGTTTTGAATCGAGACACAGAGAGTTGTGAGTTGGGCGCGGAGTGATGTTGATGTCTGCAGCCAGCCCTTTTCATGAGCGTGGCAATGCCATTAAACGAAACCATTTGTTTCATTGTTCTGTTTGAGAAAGAGTCTAAGAAATTAGTTTCAAAACCATTTTAGTTGAATACGAGAGTTGACAGTGAGTGGACGCACAGCCAGCATCGCGTTCTATATGTGGGCAAATGCGAGAGTGTAGCGGGAATGCGCTCATATCGATACTATTTAGCAGAACGTGATTTTTTTCTCGTGAAAAAAATACTTTAAAAATGACAGACATATTGTTTTAAAAGTATTTCCAAGGAAAGATAAAAGCCGGTTGGGCACTGATTGTCCTAATTTAGCAAAAAGGCCGAACTATTTTCAAGTCATGAACGAACGGTCAACCTGATTGTATGTTTCCTTTTAAAAAGTGTTGTTTAAACCCATACTATAATTTACATTTAACACCTTTTATTTATTGAGACAATCAATAAAAAAACTAATAAATTTGAGAATCATTTCGCATTTCTTTAATTAGGTGAACGCTCCCACCTGCTTGCTTTCAACTGCGTGATCCATCATTGCACCCCTTCTGCGCCATTCATTGAAATGAACTTGAGAATAACATTTCGGCTTTCATGGGAGTGTATCGAAAATCCTACATAAACAAAGAGGTGACTGAATATGAACATAACCGTACCTTGCAGGATCCATTCCTTCCGATGAGATTAGTCCAGCCACGGCACTTCGCCACCCACAGCTTGTTCTATCCTAAACTCACATCTTGGTACTTTTGCAAAATTTTGAAGTTAATACGGTCTGGGAATCGCAGTTGTCTATCATTTGAAACTTGATTTTGTCGTCAATGTAGCCAAATACGTCGTAGAAGTCATTCACATGGCCCTAAACAATATTACAAATCCTTAGATATTTATTTATCATATAAAACCGTGTATGCGAAGTCCGATTTTTGTCTCCAGAGTCGAAAACTTTCGCGGTTTTTACAAGCCAAAATGAAAAGAATCTGAAGGAAGTCATTTTTTTTACGGTTACCGTGAAGTCATTTTTTACGGTTACCGTGAAGTCATTTTTTTACGGTTGAAAAAGTCATTTTTTACGGTATTTTTTTACAAAAATAAATTACCGACAATAAATGAAATGTCCAATTGGACCTCGATTGTGCGAAGCTTATGGTATCGAAGCTTTTTTTTCTCCCTTATATATATATATATATATATATATATATATATATATATATATTAACGCGTACCATCAATGACGTATCTCCGTTCCCGTTCCCGCCGCCATATATTCTGTACTTGACGTGGCGGTTCCATCTTATACGTTTCGCACACGAAAAAATCGCGTTATAAAATACACAAACAAAAGTCCAAATAGCAGATTCAGCATGCATTTCTCATCGTCGCTGATAGTCTGTAATAGAAAAAAATAGTTGTTTCGAAGCTGAATTAAACTAACCGTTACTTGTGCTGGATTCGGAAGGTATAATTTAGGGTATTCGTAGAGTGACCATCCTAGATTCAGCACCAACCATCGGAGAGCCAACGTATAGAATGTCAACGATGTAATACTTCGTCTGCCAAAATCTAAAGTAAACATTATGGTGTGTCCCGATTTTCGATGTGTGCGGAATCTACACATATCATGCATACATATCATGTATGTAGAAGTTGGATTAATATGTATAAATGAGCGCGACGACGCCACATCTCTAGCTCGTGGAGGGCGTCGGTGTATGACCTGGTCCAAAGCGGCGTGGCGTTGACCCGTTTCGGGAGAGCGGGAGGGGTGTGGGCGGGATATAGAGGGGCGTGGCAAAGCTTCTCCAGTACGTGGGGGAAGGGGTTGTACATACAGGGGCGTGGCGTCGGTGCTCACCTAGCTCGGGACCGCTGGGGTGCGTGCGATGGGAGGCAGGGATGGAGGGGGAAATGACGATGGGAGAGAGAGCGAGAGAGGGATGGGAGGAGAGGAGGGGAAGACCGCACGCAAATTCGAGTTGCCGAGTTGGCGATGAGGAGAATGACAAAAGGAGTTGAGTGATCTGTGATGCTAGCGTGCTAAAACTGACAAAGCTTGGAAGCTACCGATTCAGAACACTTATGTCAAAAATTTACAACGCTTCTCTGACCCGGGGGGGGGGGGGGCGCTAATAGCCGGCAACTAAGGGCGGTTCTAGGGCCGTTCTGCGGCTATCTCGCCACTAATCCGCCACCATGTCGCTAATAGCGAGCTAATAATAGATTTTCAGAAATATATAATTCATTACTATAGTCGTTACTTTATTTCATTACTATAGTCTTAATTCATTACTATAGTCGCCGCCTGGAGGATAGTTTCTGTTATTGCCAGCCGGGGTCAGTTGGCGAAACTCAGTTTTGAGCGAGAGAGGCCAGACAGCGCGGGCAAAGGCTCGAGTGTCGCGCGGCCTCTTTGATTTGCATGTCGGCTTCTTTGATCGATATTATTGTTTGAAAGCGCGCGCTTGGGCCTCCTCACGACTAGAAGGTAGATCAAATGCAACTAGAGGGTAGATCGATTTTCTACCGTAGTCTGGCGAACTATCTCCCGGAAAAATATGTTATAGTGTTGCGTGATGTTTGCACAACAGTTGAACTTTTGAGAAAAGTTTTTCGAAATTTTTGTTTTTTTAAAGTTTTGTTTATGTTTTTCTCATTTTTATTGCATTATATATGTAAAGTATCGTTATTTTTTTCATGTTTTATATCATTTGTTCATGAAAGTCGTATTCTTTGAATGTCGAATGTGTGAGGTGACAGACAGACATAAAGTCAGCGACGCTAGCTCGAGAATTGGATCTCTATTGACACTGTAAGGAGTGGATATCGTTTCTTGCGGTCAGTTTGATACGCCACGCTATTAGATTATCGATAGATATCGACCGATTATTAACATCTACAGTGGCGGCCAAAAAGGTATCACCTTTTGGTTTTTGATCTCTAAAACTATTCAAATGAAAGATAGAGCTCCCATCTTTTGCACACCGTTTTCTGGACTTGATTTGGACCTAATACCATGTTCCATATTTATCCCCCTCTCATCTCTCGGTTACAGTAGGCGGATTACTGTATTCACAAAATCATCATTTTCTCGTTTTCAACTTTTTCCTGTGACCAAACCACACTTCCAAAAAAAAGTTCTACCCACTATTTTTGGGTATAACCATTTATTGGGCATCCGAAAACACCTTGATTTTATATCACATGATTGATTACTTGAACTTGAAGGTAGTGTACCCTCTGAATCTGGGTGCATGTGTAGATACAACATGTCATTGTTTACGACTCAATGAGTATATTATGATGATGCAAACATATATTCTGAAACAATTTAATATTAAAAAATTATTTGAATATTGGAGTGAGAAATCGTAGAAACTAATAACTTTTAATCAGCTCGGGGGTGTGTGCACAACTGCACGAAGTTACACAATTTGACCACACTAACGGCTGTTTCATTCGAGACAAAAAAATTTGCATGTGTTTATATTGTTTCTTATGTCATTCTTATTTTATATAACATTTCTACTATGTGTTTCTTTTACTAAACTGGCGAAAACAGCTTATGGGAAATTTTATGCTAAACGCAGTAAGATATGTTGATTGATGTTAAAAATCATAACTCACAACGTTGCGCAAATATGCGTATCATGTTGGATTAAAATAAATGTTTTATAATTTTTAATTTCATTATTTTTTATCACAAACAACCATAAACGACATAAAAATACCTCTAAAAAACATTGATAATACATTCATGATATTTTTTTATATTTGATTCAGAGGGTACACTACCTTTAAATAAGCAGTAAAGAAACAACATCAAAAAATACAAAATTCTAATTTTAACAAAGCCTAACTATACTATAAAATGATATAACTGGTCTGAAACTCTCTCAGTACTTCGTTTGGTGTCCCTTGTTCACGATAACGGCCTGGCAGCGGCGGGGCACCGAATTGATCAGCTTGTGGAGGGTCGCGGCACTAGTCACCCAGTTTCATGTATGCCGCACTACGGTACCTAACGTGCTCAAAAAGTACTCCGACGCTCACGATATGTCTCTCCCGAATAGTTCTGGTCGTCCTAGGACTACTACTCGCACTATGGATCGAAACATCCTCCGGATCTCAAGGAGAACTCGCGGGCGACCGCGCCGCGGACGAGATCTTTCTCAATCAATTAGAGATCGTTCTTGAGAACGTTCTCAGAGGTTCTCAAGAAGGTGCGGCCCTGGATTCGGCAGACTCATAGTCGGAACTACGTCTTCCAGCAAGACAATGGCTTGAACCACTCTTCCAAGCACTTCAAGATCGGTTTATAGAGTTGTCCAATTTCGTCATTGCACCATCTTCTCTTAGAACGTGTTCAACAAGGACAAGTGGAGAGTCATGGAGTGGCCGAGCCAGTCGCTGGACCTCAACTCGAGCAAGCACCTCTGGGAAGAGCTCGATCGGCGGACTCGCACGATTCGGGTGAAGAATGCAGACGAGAAGTTCGCGTTGCTCGAGCAGGAGTGGAAGAAGATCGAGCTTGCGACCCTCCTCAAGCTGATCGATTCGATGCCCCGCCGCTGCCAGGCCGTTATCGTGAACAAGGGACACCAAACGAAGTACTGAGAGAGTTTCAGACCAATTATATCATTTTAGAAAGCAAAAACCAAAAGGTGATACCTTTTTGGCCGCTACTGTACGTCAATATTGGTTCAATGGTATGGTCCACAAGAAGAATGCCGTCTATGGATGGAATTGCAAGAGCCCTATTAGTGAACCTGCATACTTCCATTCGGCGCGAAAACCACGACCATCTTAGGTTCTTATAAATGATTTCGTTTTGTACGTGTCATGCTGTTGTTGTTGTTGTTGTTGTTGTTCGCTTTCCCGGTGTATCTATATCTACTATTCCACCATAATGCTCAATTATTTCATTTTCTGTTGTTTGCATTTCGCTCACATTTTTTTCGTTCCGAGATAAAAAAGTCTATCACTCAATCATGTTTGCGAGTGCGAATAAACTTGATTTGAGTTGATAATTTGTGGGAGGTGAATGTGTGTCGTGATGATCTGTAATGGGTTTTATCTCGCTCTGTTGACTCATTTCGTAAAACTGTGCTCTATTGCCAATTTACGCGCGAATCGAATAGTTTTCCAAGTGCAATACTAATTCCTATTGACGTTAGCACTCAGCTGTTTCTAATTTCAACGAGCGTAATGTTTTGATGATGTCAACACCTCGACAATGCTCTGGCACCAAGTGCAATCGTGATGGCTTCAAGCCGGCTAACCAGCTCGCACGCCGCGATGGATCAGCTACAACGACGGCAGCTCCGGCAGGTATGAATACATCTAATTTCGCTTTCGACGCCGTCTATTGATTTATACAATAGTTGTTATAACGATTTGAAGTTAGTGTTCACTTTGATATGTTGAGGCGGGATGACATCGCTTCGCAGTCCGCGCGGCCTCGCAACGGAGCAGCAGCCGAAGCGAGAGGCGATGGAGGAGGAAGACGAGGAGAACGAGAAGGAAGGCCGCGAGCGCGTACAAAACGGTGAGTGGTAGCTACTCCATTCTGATACTACTTGTGTTCAGGCATGATGCAGAGTCGCTCGCCGCGCACCAAACAGCCCTTCCGGTCGCCGGTCTCTGTCAAGCAGGTACACTCAGCACTCGTGTTTCCTCTATTGACTGTTTAAACCTTGCTAGGCGGTGATGGAGGTCGTTCGGCAGCGCCGCTCGATTGGCAAGCGGCGCGCTATGGAGGTGGGGGTGGGCATTCGGCATGATTTGTTTATCCTAGTGCTCGGATGATGTCTAAACTAGCGGTTATCATAATGATGTGGCAGGGTGTGACACCGCTGCGCCAGTCTGTTGCCGACAGCGGCCCCGCACTGTCCCCGATTCGTCCACCAAACACATCCCGCACACAGCAGGTACGGCACGTCAGTCGTATTCGATGGGTGTGTGCCATACAGAAGGTGGCTGTCGCCGCTCCAGCTGCATCGCACTCGGGTCGCGTGGACTTTGCCGGACTGCCGGAGGACGTGCAGAAGAAGTACGTGGAGACGAGCAAGATCAGCAAGCTGTATGGTGGGTGGAAGAGAGAGAGAGAGAGAGAGAGAGAGAGAGAGAGAGAGACGTGATGCAGACTGGCAGCGCGAGTGCATCTCGGACCCGCGCCTCTCGCAGGGCCACAATCTCATCGTCTCCCTGCCGACTGGAGCCGGAAAGACCCTCGTCGCTGAAGTGATGATGCTGAGTTGAGACATGACGGTCATGCAAACACCAGCATTTGCGAGAGATTAGAACACATGTATATGTAACACATGTACATGACACGATGTGTAATAATTCGGAAATACTATATGGACGCTTCAGGGAGGCTATGGTGAACGGCCGCTCTTCGATCCTCGTCCTTCCCTACGTGTCGATAGTGCAGGAGAAGATCGCATCACTGGCCAAGTTCGAAGACGTGTTCGGCATACACATCGAGGAATACGCGGCGAACAAAGGTGGGTGGGAGAGAGGAGGGAGAGGGAGACAGTAGCGTGAACAGGTCGCTTTCCTCCGATCCAACGTCGCAACGGCAAGCCGTCGATATTCGTGGCCACCATCGAGAAGGCGAATATGCTGGTGAGTGAACGAGAGAGAGAGAGAGAGAGAGAGAGAGAGAGAGAGAGACGGAAGAGTGGGCGTTTGTAGGTGAACTCGATGATCGATACGTCGTCGTGGCAGCGTCTGGGGCTGATCGTTGTGGATGAGCTACACATGATAGGAGAGGGAGGCAGGGGGGCGCTCATAGAACAGATGCTCGTCAAGACCATGGTCATGGGTGAGTGTCCCTCCTCTCCCTCCCTCCCTCCCTCCCTCCCTCCCTCCCTCCCTCCCTCCCTCCCTCCCTCCCTCCCTCCCTCCCTCACCTCCTCCCTCCCAGGTGGTGTCCAGCTGATCGGCATGTCTGCCACCCTCTCCAATATGGATCAACTCGCCATGTTCATCGATGCCTATGTCTACCACACCGATTTTCGACCGGTAGGATTGTTAGTTCGTAGTTTATAGTTTTCACACAATCCTTTTTAGGTTGCGTTTCGTGAGTTTGTTCGCATCGGACAGACGATGTGGACGGTGCATCCGGGAGGCCGGCTGGCAAATCCCTCACACCTACCCAAGAATGTGAGGGGAAGAGAGAGAGAGAGAGAGAGTGAGAGAGAGAGAGAGAGAGTGAGTGAGAGAGGTGTCATGCATTGCAGACTCGCTCATTCGACCCGTCCGGAGTGCTGCATCTGCTCGAGGGTTTGGTACCCAAGAACTCGGTGTGTCATATTTCCCTCTTCCCCTCTCTATTTTGTCGATTTATTTAGGTGATCATTTTCTGTCCGACCAAGAAGAACTGCCAGGTGGTGGCGGCGCTCGTGGCAAAGGGATTGCCCAAGTGAGTGTTGTTGTTGTTGTTGTTGTTGTTTTTGTTTTTGTTGTTGTTGTTGGTACTCATCCCTTTCTAGGAGAGTCCGCGAGCATCGCCTGGCCGAGAGGATAGCGCTGGTGGACAACATGAAGAGCGACGGCGACGGCATGGTTGGGGGCGGAGCGAGAGAGGGCGGGGCTTAGTGAGTGATTCAGATCGTTCCCGAGATGGAACGGGTGCTGCTGGCTGGGATCGCGTGGCACCACGCCGGATTGACGCAGGATGAGCGGAAGCATATCGAGGCCGCGTATCTGGTGAGAGTTGAGAGAGAGAGAGAGAGAGAGAGGGGGGGAGAACATGCGTTGTTGAGGAGGGCGTTCTGTGCATGCTATGTGCGACGTCGACACTGGCTGCAGGAGTGAACATGCCCGCACGCAGAGTCATCATCAAGGTCGGCAAGGAGGAGGAGGAGGAGGAGGAGTGAGGGAAGACGTGGATGAATGGTGTCGTTGCAGGGTCCGAAGGTGGGCATCGACTGGCTGGGCAAGGCACAGTACCTGCAGATGATTGGACGAGCCGGCAGGGCGGGATTCGACGTCAAGGGAGACTCGATCACCATCGTCCACAACGCAGAGGAGGAGCAGCGGGTGGGCGGGGGCTAGAAGGGGCGGGACCTGTCTGTTCCAGCTCAAGACTATGCTCGCCGGTCCGATGCTGTCATGCACGTCCACTCTGCCCCAACCGGATACGATCGATCAGCTGGTGATCGACTGTATCGCACTGACGGTGAGAAGAGGGAGGAAGAGAGAATAAGAGAGCGAGAAAGAGAAATAGAGAGAGAGAGAAAGAGAGAGATTGTAGCTAGCGACGTGCCGCCGTGGACTGTCTCGCATTCTCGGCCGCTCTCTGGCCGCTATTCAGAGGGGAGAGGAGGGCTGGTGTGAGCGGCAGGTGGACGAGTCACTGGAGAGACTGCGGCAAAGAGAGCTCATCGACGAAGACGGGGTGGGTTCTTCTTCTTCTTCTTCTTCTTCTTCTTCTTCTTCTTCTTCTTCTTCTTCTTCTTCTTCTTCTTCTTCTTCTTCTTCTTCTTCTTCTTCTTCTTCTTCTTCTTCTTCTTCTTCTTCTTCTTCTTCTTCTTCTTCTTCTTCTTCTTCTTCTTCTTCTTCTTCTTCTTCTTCTTCTTCTTCTTCTTCTTCTTCTTCTTCTTCTTCTTCTTCTTCTTCTTCTTCTTCTTCTTCTTCTTCTTCTTCTTCTTCTTCTTCTTCTTCTTCTTCTTCTTCTTCTTCTTCTTCCTTCTTCTTCTTCTTCTTCTTCTTCTCTTCTTCTCTTCTTCTTCTTCTTCTTCTTCTCTTCTTCTTCTTCTTCTTCTTCTTCTTCTTCTTCTTCTTCTTCTTCTTCTTCTTCTTCTTCTTCTTCTTCTTCTCTTCTTCTTCCTTCTTCTTCTTCTTCTTCTTCTTCTTCTTCTTCTTCTTCTTCTTCTTCTTCTTCTTCTTCTTCTTCTTCTTCTTCTTCTTCTTCTTCTTCTTCTTCTTCTTCTTCTTCTTCTTCTTCTTCTTCTTCTTCTTCTTCTTCTTCTTCTTCTTCTTCTTCTTCTTCTTCTTCTTCTTCTTCTTCTTCTTCTTCTTCTTCTTCTTCTTCTTCTCTTCTTCTTCTTCTTCTTCTTCTTCTTTGTCCCCTGTCAGCTCTGGATTGCAGTCTATACTGTCGCCGTCTCAGCGTGGCTCTGCCTGCTTCGCAGCCGGTGTCCTTCCGAGTGAGGTCGTCCGAATGAGCGAGCACCTCGTCAACACACTCAACAGCGGCATCGTGTTCACGTGAGTTGTGGCGAGATTGTATATAGATACGATACTCATCGTTCTCAGAAAATTATTTTGACTATTAATGCCTTCTATAACAAGAGCCTAATTAAATTACGATATGAAAAACATTAATTACCGTCCGTTATCATGGTGATGACGTTATGGCGACCAGGTCGCATCTGCATCTTCTGTGCATCATCGCGCCGTATGAAGTGAGCTGCGAGGTGGACTGGGACAGGTTCCATACTGAATACAAGGAGCTGCCTGCGGCGGAGAAGGTGCCCAGCGACTCTCTCTCTCTCTCTCTCTCTCTCTCTCTCTCTTCTCATTTCTCTCGAATTTTCAAACTGTAATACATGTTTAGGAGCTGCTGGGTGTTCTGGGAATGAGTGAGAAGGACATCCTCACTGCCATAGTGAAGCGGCAGAAACCGGTGAGGAAAGACGAGAAGTCGAGAAGGGAAGGAGAGAGTGGGGAGGAGGAAGAGAGAGAGAGAGAGAGAGAGAGAGAGGGAGGAGAGAGAGAGAGGGAGGAGAGAGAGAAGGAGGAAGGGATAGATCAGCAAGAATCTCAGGCTCCCGGAAGTTGCGCGATGCGTCTCTATCTCGGACTGATGCTGCAGCGCATTTGGAAGGGAGAGGAGAACCACTGGGAGGTGAGAGGAAGGGGGGGGGGTGAGAGAGAGAGAGAGAATGAGAGAGAGAGGGGGAGAGAGAGAGAGACAGAGAGAAAGAGAGAGAAAGAGAGAGAGTTCTTTTCAGATAGCTGCTCGCTATCACGTGGAGCGTGGCTGGCTGCAATGCACGATGCAGTCTGCCGTGAGTCACGCGGGTTGCATCGCGCGATACGCAGAGGTGCGTGAGGGGGTACTGTAGCTTCGGTTACTGTAGCAGCACTGCATGTTGTCTACTTTGTGGTATCGTGTTTCAGAGAGTGCAGTCTCTGTGGGCACTGCGTCTTCTCCTTCCCGAATTGGTCGCAAAGCTGTCCGACTGTGCGGATCCGGAGGTGAGATGGACAGAGTGAGAGAAAGGCTAGACCTTACATGCACATATATGTGCACCCTTTTCTGTCTTCCCTCCGAGACGCATGGTTGGTTGTGTTGCAGGCTCGTCAGCTGATGCAGCTGGACAATGTGCGGCGGGCGCGCGCCAAGCAACTCATCACTGCCGGCTACAACAACATCGGCAAGGTGCAAGCACGTCGCTCCCATTTCCCCTCTCATTCCCTCTCTCTTGCAGGTGTCTCGAGCGGATGCGGGGGAGATGTGTCGGCGGGTGAAGCACCTCCATAAGACACAGGCATACCGCATCATCAACGCCGCAAAGGTATCGACTGTGTTGATGTGAAATTGAAGTGCTTTCGAAGAGTGGTACATAGATGAGATGTAGTTGGGTTTTGTGGGTTTTGTGAATCAGGATGTAAGTGATTGCTTTGCAGATGTTTATCCGGGATAGACAGGACGAGCAGGCTGAGAAGCTCAAGGAACTCGGATTGGATTCGTGAGAGAGGGGGGGGGAGGGAGAGAGAGAGGGAGAGAGAGTGAGAGAGAGGGAGAGGGAGAGAGAGAGACGGAGTGGGAGAGATCCGATTCTCACCGGGTTACTAGGTTTTGTTACTCATGTATGTGCTCTTTCTCTGAATAGTCTTTCTGTGTTAGTGTTGTTGTGTTTAGGATATCAAAATAAATCAGTATTGAGATCAGTGATGTGGTTATTAGGGGTTTGTTATGATCTGTGGCGCGCGCGCCACTCCCAATCTACACGCGATTTGGCTCTCATAATACATATACAATATACTTCATTAGAGATGTGTTAGCGTATCATTTTGCAAGACCTATGAGTATGATTTGTCAAATAAAGATCGTTTGCGGCACCCAAACCATCCTCTCTCGCGCTCTCTCCCGCTTTGCCACTAAACGTTACGACGACGACGCCGCGCATCAAGTAAGCCTCACCCACTCTCGTGTCAGCTCGCCGTCTGGCTCTCTTGCTAGCGCACATTCCTTGTACACACTCTCTCTCTCTCCAGTGGCGAGTGTAGACTGCGGGGTATTTACAATATTTCATGCTCCTCTTTCCACCAGCAACTATTTCCGTGCTGGGACAATGGCAGAATTTCAGATATAACTCACGTAAACACACAGCACTTTGTGTACGCAAATGTGTAAGTATTTACAATATTTCAAGGCTCCTTTTTTCACCAGTAACTACCTTTGTGCTGGGATAATGGCAGAATTTTAAATATAACGTATACACAAAGCACTTTGTGTACCCAAATGTGTATTTACAATGTTTGCAATTCGAATTGCCTGATAGGCCCCGTGCAGACTTTTTCGCGAAAAAAATCGCGCGAAAACTGCAATGCTTTAGCATGCATTATCGATTTGCGAATCGCAAGGCAAATCGCAAAAATGCTTTCGGCAAAAAATTGCGAAAATAGGTGACATACTTTTTCGCGAGAAAATTTCAGCGAATCGCGAAAATTTTCGCGGACTCCGTTTTCGCTGCGAGCGAAACGAGAGATACCAGAGATTCGCTACTTTTTCGCGAATCCTTGTACGAAAATTGACTTTTCTGTATATTTTTTATTCTTTATAAATGAAAAGACACTTCATAAACATCGTGGAAGCTGTATTGATCACAATTGTTTGCAGTTATTAAATACTAGTCGTTGCGTTTTCGTGCCACCCGATTTGCACGAAAATTTTGGCGAATTTGAAAAAAGGCGTGTGCGCAAGTGACAAAACAATGTTCTTTTTTTTGAATGTTTGGTGTTAAACATGTCACACAACCTCTAAAAAGTAGGTTTTCAATTATAACAAAGAAAACAAGTTGTTTAATTCTCAGTGGAAGCGAATATTTTCGAATTCGCCAAATTACAGCGGAAAGATCACGAATTCGCGCGATTATGGGTAGTTTCGCGAATCTCTCAAGCTAAAAGTTTTTTGCGATTATTTTCGCATTTCGCTCGCGAAAAAGTCTGCCGGAGGCCATAGGTAACAAACAAAAAGAATTATAAAAAGTGATTTTTCTTTGGTGGTTTGTGTTAGTACACGAAAGTTTTGATACTATGTATTAAATTGTGATTCTTTTTTCCGTTCGTTATGTATTTCACGTTACCCCGTTTTTTTTTTTTGCTTGATGATAGTTGAGAGCCGATTTATGCACCGGTCTTCACGAATAAAGTCATAATAATCAGGCTGACATGCGCCGCATTCCAATCCCACAATCTGTACTATGTCTATGATAAAGACAAAAGAGAGAGAGAGAGAGCGAGCGATGGGGCGAAGACATCGAAACTAATCGCTGATCACACACACTCGTTATTCATCCTGATCGATGAAGATTCCTGAAATTTTGCAGCTGTAAATAAGAACATGAGAAATAGAGAGAGAGAGAGAGAGAGAGAGAGAGAGAGACAGAGAGAGAGAGAAAGAAAGAGAAAGAGAAAGAGAAAGAGAGAGAGAGAGAGAGAGAGAGAGAGAGAGATCGGCACTACTCCACTATGTGGTAGCCACTCCACTCTGGGGATGGTGCCGGGGATGTGGTCAATCTACTGCGGTCTGTTCCTGCGGCAGGATCATCTACCCACCCAATTATTAAGGTGCGGTCAGTCTCTTCGGAATCAATTCCGAAGTGTTTCGAAGGGATCGCAAGGCATTCCGAAGTGTTCGGGAAGGTTCGGGGGTATTCCAAAAGCAATTCGGGAGTGTTCTGAGAGCGTTTCGCAAGGCAATTCCGAAGTGTTTCGGAGGCATTCAGGAGTGTTTTGAAGAGACTGACCGCAACTTAACGGTAGCATATACATTCTTGTATTTGTATTTTTTCTCGTTATTCATTACTCTCATGCATGCCTATCCTTGCCGATTAGAATAAATATTACATTTCATTACAAGAAGGGATGGAGAGAAAAGGGAATGAACTGTGCAACTGTGCTGTGATGGTGAGAGAGTGGAATTACTAGACCGAAGAGAGACCCCCAGTGACCTTCGTTCGATTCTCTCGAAAGGAGGCCGAATGAAGGAGGAAGAGAGGTGGATGGAAGGAGAGAGGGCTGGATATGAGAGAGAGAGATAAAGATAGAGAGAGAGAGAGAGAGAGAGAGAGAGAGAGAGCTGTCACTCCTCATTCAGCCCGGCTACCGCATAACTCAGCCGGCTGAATACCTCCTCTCTCACTCTCAGTCCGTGATTTGCATCTCGTGGGAACCGTCCTGGACAGTCGTCAAGTTGTATGGGAGAATCATGGGAGACTTGAAATGACTGTGAAACTAGTATTCTTCTGGTTGTATTATAGCAACTCACAGTGGGTTTGCATGAATGACGTCACATGGTCTGGCACATGCGTATATGACCCCACATGGCCCTCTCTCTCTGTGGGAATGCGCGAGGCGAGGTGTACAATAGAGTGACTGACCAGCTGGGGTGGGGCCGACCGCGACGCGTGCACGCGCCGCGCGTCGCGTGCGTCTCTCACCTGTGCAGAATCGTACAGGTGAGGTGAGAACAACCCACAGATCCTTATCGCTGCGTTTGCTGTTTTTAGAAACGTATACCTTCATTGTTTGTTTTTCGCTAAATATCACGTATATTTTATGAGTTTTTATTGCACTTGTCTTTCTCATACCTTTTTTGCGGTGTGCGCTATATGGATTGTTAGACTGTAATTATCTCTCTGCGCGTGCATGCGTCCTCATGGTATGTGGTTATTGCGTTTCTTCGATTCTACACTATATTCAATTTCGTATATCATCTTCATATACCTTGGATGTATTGCATTGTGTTACGATTTTTTTTAGATAACAGAAAAGTCATATTATTGTTCAATGTGTAATCATAAGAATTTCTTTTTCTTTTTTTAAATGTAGAAATGTTGTGTTATCGGTTCTGATCTCTGTAGTTCACTCGGACTTACGGGGAAGGGGTGAAGGAAGGGAGAGGGAGAAGGGGGAGAAAAAGAGTCCCCACCCATACCATAAGTGCTCATCCTCCTACTAGAACCGAGTGCGCCGCCGGCAATCGGAAGTGTTTGTCAGACAAACCCCCTCAGGCACAACCCGCACCAACGCACCCCAACCTCATTCCTTATCGACAGCTCCATTCCATTCTCATCAAAATCGCTGATTCACGTTGTATGTTGCCATGTCAGCTATTTCTGTGAGTGAAGTGACTCACATAAAATGCGTCTATGACATTCCAAACGTGTCGCCTTTTTCACGCCTACAATTTCTTCAGCGTGTAAGCCTGAATCCTCGACTTGCTCTCTCTCTCTCTCTCTCTCTCTCTCTCTCTCTCTCTCTTTCTCTCTCTCTCTCAATCGATCCCTCCCTTTCTCTCTCTATACTGTCGCCGCTCGCCTCGGCTGCGTGTTTGTACAAAAGATTCCGCGCGCCTCGCGCTCACTCGCACAGAAATTTGCATATCTCTTGCGAATCGTGACGCAATGAGTGTGCACTCAGCCCCGGGCTTAGCCGTGCTCGATTGATCCAAGCCATACAAGCTCAATATCCGCGTCGATCGATAGTTGCACTTTGACTCGACCCTCTCTCTATCCTCGTTTCTGGACACAGTGCGCGAGTGGTGCAAAAAGTGCACCGAGGAGAGTGGACACTGTCTCTTCTTGCCAGTTCCCCCCCCTCTCTCTCTCTCTCTCTCTCCCTACCTGATCATCCGGTATGGAATCTGCGCGTTCTCTCTTTAATCTAGTCGTTTTTGCGCTGTGTTTTCGTGATATGCGCTGATGGATGAGTGTCTATTGTAGTGTTATGCGCGTCTTCCCATACTTCCTCGTCCCCCTGATTGATCACCCAATCATCCACTAACAGCCTTAACACCTCTCTCTCTCTTTAATCGATCCTCGTGTACTGATTGCCTGATTGCGCGACCTTGAATGATAGAGCGGCCTTCGCTCCTCTCTCTCTCTCCTCTCGCAACGAGACGGTGCGACGACGAGTCGTATAGTTAAGATGAAATCCGTTTTCGCGTTTTCTCTCTCTCTCTCTTCCCATGCCCGTTTACAGCCATATCGAAACGTCGTCGTTCCGTAATCGATGTTCCAATTCCAATCTCGTCGTCTCCCGGTCGTTGCATCCTATAATTTATGTGTGTGTATTCATCGTGTTCTGGTTTCGATCAGCGCTGATCTACCGCAAATCGCACTGATCTGTGCTGACGCTAATGTGAATAGAACTACTCGGCGCCCTACTAATCAATCTGATATCTACAAATCTACAAATTGATATTTACAAATCGAAAGTTTGCTCTTTACAAGCTTTTCGGGATCGATTCGCATGTTGTGCTCTGATCAGGGATCTGTTCTGTATTAATCCCCCTGTCTCTGGGCGTCCTCTCTCTCTCTCTCTCTCTCTCTCTCTCTCTCTTCACTTCAAGCTTGTTTGTTTGTCGCCCCTTTGCCTTTCCCTGTCCTTTCCACTACACTGATCCGTTTTTGTGTTGTTCGTCCCCTCTCCCTCTATTCCCCCTCATCTCTCTCTCTCTCTCTCTCTCTCTCTCTCTCTCTGTGTGTTGATTGTGTGTGTTTGGTTTGCTTTCGATTCAACATCGATCTCGCGCCAGCGTCTCTGATTTGGCGTACAAAACAGCTTACACCGGGATAGATTTCGTTCTCCCTCACTGTCTCTCTCCCTACTGCTGATTTGTATCTTTTTATTAACTTCGATTAGTTTAAAATGTGCTTTGTTCGAAAGGTAAAAAAAGATATCGAATAGTCTTCACTGCGTTTAACATTTTGACAGTATGCCCCGCGCCCTTTCTCTTTTCTCTTCTCCCTGTCTCGCTTCAGATGTTATCGCGCTTCCGAAAGCCAATTATCGTCACTTTAAACACCATTGACCATCTTTTATGTTTTATGTTCTTCAATTTATATATTTCTGTTTGTTCTGTTCTCTGTCTATTTACCTTGCGTCATATGTCTCTGACATCATTGCATATTTATTACCCCACTCACCTCATTTATCGCTCGCGTGTCTCTCTTGTCTTGTTGAAAACTGCCTGTGCTACTGTGATTTCAGCAAATTATCGCGTTCTTATCAGTTGCTACTGGGCAGTTACTTCCGTCAATTTTCCACTCCGCAATACTCTGTACACCTCCAATTCCCGTTCTTTACAGAGCTTATGTCGGAATGATGCGTCGCGAGATGTCCGCTCCGATGTCGGCGCCGCCGCCGCGCCACGAGATGAGCAGGTACGGTAGTAGATGATGTGCAGGTGCGCACATCCCGGAATGTCTCGGGTGGGAATGTGGCATGAGATTGATGGGCGTTGTGTTGATATATGATTGGTTGGGGTGGTGTGGACCGCTTTGGACACCTCCCCCAAACCCGTTTCGGGGGCCCCGCTTCTCCGGTCTCCCCCCCCCCCCTCTCCCGCTGATACCGCACCTATAAGCCGATCAATGCGCGTTTCATGTTTCGCCCCATTGTGATTTTCCTCCGATTGGTCCTTTTTGAACCGTCTGTGTCTACTCACAATTACGATGTGCCAATGGAATCTCTTTGATCACACCGACTCCGGGGGTGGGGTGAGAGAGAGAGAGTGAAGCAGGTGAAGGAGCAGGAGCAAAGAGCGAGCGGAGCAGAGATAAGACTGCCACACCCCTCTAAGCTGACTGAGATTGATTCCATTTCGATGCTCGTTAGGACTTTCCATTTTGCGCGCACCCCATTCACCTTCTCCTTCTTCTTCTTCTTTCGGCGGTACAGGTTTCGCGCGCCGCGTTCAATTCTTTGCGTCGTCTTTTTGATGCGCTCTCCATTCCTGGATTCATCTATATTATCGCGCCTCCGCCTGATGAATGACCTAAGTGTAACAGGAAACACCTATTTACTCACCCGTTGACAGTGAGAGTGTGAGAGAAAGATAGTGGTAGTAGTACAATCCCTTCCGTTTGTTTATTTTGATTAGGTGTGCGGACAGTGAGCGCGCGAGAGAGTGAGAGATAGAGTGAGTGAGTGATAGGCAAGTTACATGTGATCGATTGATAAGTGTTTGTGAGCACTGCAAAGACCCGGCTGATAAGGCTCTTTGGCCGCATTCCCAGGTTGACCGTAAAACGCGCCGCCCGCCGTTTCTTATTGCCTATACTCTATCAATCTATATCAATCGATAATCGATCGCCTTTTCCAGGAATCCGTCCGGTCCGCAGCCGGGCCCCGGCTCCTACTACTACTCGTCGCGAGGTGAGCTTGTTTACGTGTTTGTTTGTTTGTTTATATGTTTGTTTCCAGGTTCGCAGCCGTCGCAGCAGCCCTCGCCCAGTCACCACATGCAGCACAACACAAATACCGGTGAGAATTGGAAAAAGTTTTTTGATGCAAGGATTCTCTATTTTTTCCATTCCTTCGTAGTTATCCTGACCAGTTATGCGTTTCTCATGTCATGTGTCTTTTTTGCGTTTCTCTGCTTTATTTCGTATCTGCTACACTGTTATCTCTTCAATGATTGGTATTGTATCGTTCTCTTCTATCATCACATTACTAGAGAACTAGAGCGCTCACTGTTTTGTCGCTTCTTTTACTCGATTCTCTCTTTCAGGCCTTCTCGCATATATCATTAATACAGTTTTAAACGTTTTCCAACTGAAATGGTCACAGTTAGAGAAGGCAGAAAAAAACATGAAACCACTTCTCATTACTTGATTGCCCTCAAACCATTTGAACTGAAAAACTCTTTCCGATGAGACTGAACACATTTCAAATGTGCGGGCAGTTTTTTTTCAAACGGAATTCGGGAGTGTTTCGAAGGCATAACAAGGCATTACGAAGTTTTTTTTTTTTGGGGGGGGGGGGGTGTTCGAGAGTATGCATCCCGAAGGCAATTCTGACATCTCATAAACAATGCGTGTGTTGCAGCGCGCCGCGTCTCGTCGGGCCCGTCGCACCAGACACAACAGCAGCTGGCGATGCACTCGGCAGACGACTCGCCCTCGTACCATGTAGACCATCTAGCCACGTTCGCCGTCGGGAAGCAGTTCGGACTACAGTATCCGCAGGATGGAGTCAGGTGAGGGAGGGAGAGAGGGGGAGAGAGGGAGAGAGAGAGAAGGAGAGAGAGGGGGAGAGAGAGGGAGAGAGAGGGGGAGGGGAGAGAGGGGAGAGAAAGAGGGAGGGAGGGAGGGAGAGAGAGAGGGAGGAAGGAGGGAGGGTGGAGAGAGGGAGAGAACGAGGGGGGAGGAGAGGGAGGGAGAGAAGGGAGAGAAAGAGAGAGAGAGAGAGGGAGAGAGAAAGAGAGACTTCTTCTTACAGGAAGCTCAAGCACATGGAGAAGAACTCTGCCATCTGGGCCCAGCCGATGATCCTCCGCTTCCGCCCCACTACAGTGTCGGTCGAAGACGAGAACGGGGTGAGGATATTTCAAGATCTCTCTCTCTCTCTCTCTCTCTCTCTCTCTCTCAAAGATTGGCTTGTCAAAGACTCTCTCTGTGACTAAATAGGATAGTTTTAATCGCATCTGTATGCCACTTCCTCAGCTTTAGACGGTGTGGAGAATAACAACATGCATCCGTTCATTGTAGGACCTGGTGGAGCAGTTCCCGTTAGAACTGGTCGAGCAACCGACTGCGCACATCGGAGACCAGCGAGACGCCTACAACAACATGTTGCTGTTCGTGGTCCGAGAGGACAACCGCGGCAAGCGCTCCGCCAACCCCACCGAGATGCACATATTCCAGGTGCGCTGCCCTTTCAGCATTTGCATAATTCACCATTTATTTCGTGAATGATGTTATCACTTGTCAGCAAAACTTTTATGTCAGCAAAAGCTTTTGATACGCATCCGCATTCCTCTCCTCTGTCTCACCTGTCGACATTTTGAGAGACCCTCTTTCCGCGTGATATCATGTTGTTGTACACACTGCCTGAATGTCGCCGCCTCTCAGCCGCCTCTCGGCTTATCACTGGCTGGTGATAATGCTAGCGGGAGGTTGCGTTATCTCGCATCGCGCCGGTGCGGTGCGGTTTTACGATAGTGCCCGCTATTCAGGCCTGCTCGGCACGGCGCGGCTTTCGATAACTCGAGCTCGTGAAACCCGCAAAAAAGTCGACATTTCGCAGGCATTGCGATAAGGTTTTGCTCTCGTGCGACTAAGACGCCCAGATTTTGGCGGGAGGGCGAAGATTTACGGACTGCTGATTGATAGATCGGGGGTGTGGAAAGCGGGTTACCAGTAACGATAAGTAATTCTGATTCTGTTATCTGTCTCTCATGTCAGTATTCTGCAAGGGGTAAGTGTCTCCGAGAAAACGAATGGGAAAAGACAATTACGCTTATTAAAAGAGAACAAATTCGAACACAAATGCTTTTCCTGAATCAGCCGCCAACAGCGTTACAGGTACAAGTATCAGTTGAATTGTGATGTAATGAATTAAAAAAATAAAATAATGATAGTACAAATACCAGTTTCGTACAATGGCGACTTAATTTGAACATGACTAATTGCGAGACTCATAATAACCACCTAATCTATTTGTAAGAAATAACGAACATTCTACGTTGCTTTCAATTTTCCATTCAAGTGCAGTATTTTTTTCAAATCTTTATGAGAGCTGGATACATGAAAGGTGATCACCCGAGACTGTCGATTAGCATGTCGTTTCAGTGCGAGCGTGTGCCGGCGACGGAGGTGGCCGAGGACCTCAATGCCTACATCCGCGGCCAGTTCCGACGGGTTCGCAACGGCAGGAGAGGCAGCGTCGGCGGATCGGCAGGCAGGCTCGAGAACGGTACGGGGAGTCTTCTCACTAACGATCAGTCCTACGTGGCAGACGAAGCGACTGGCATAGTTACAGATGTTCAACGGTTTCATTTATATGCGTCTAACTCTCTCTCTCTCTCTCTCTCTCTCTCTCTCTCTCCCCTTCTCTGCAACATTGACAAAAAAGCGGTCAGTCTCGAAACGTCTTTGAAACACGACCAAACAGTGTGTATCGAAGGCGTTTTGAAGGAGGTGTTTCGAAGAGACTGACCACACCTTGACAACCAGTGGGCGAACAGATGTACGAAAGTTTTGAAATATACGCGTCTAACTCTCTCCTGCATCAGTACAAATACTGATTGCTTGCAGGCTTCGATCGCCGCGTGGCTGCCGCGGCGACGCAGGCTGGCTTCGGCGACGACGCCTCCATATCATCCGACAGCAGCGAGATGTTCGAGAAGGACGTCAACACCCTCAACAGGTACGCACTCGACTCCTCCTCCTTGACTCTTCCTTGTTCGTCTCCTCCTTCCTCTCTGCAAAGTAGGAGAGCCTGTGGCGGCCGCCCATAGTTGTACAAAAACCGTTCTGAGTAGTGCCTTACCGAGAGCTGGAAACAACATCGATTCAGGTGCTTCGACGACATTGAGCGCTTCGTGGCGCAGATCCAATCGGCCGCCCTTGCCCAGCGGGAACTCGAGGCGCAGGTGGGCGGGGCTTAGAGGGGCGGAGCAATTGACGTGATCTAACTAATTCCTCTAGGCGCACCGCTACCGCACGGCGCAGCGTCGCGACAAGCGCGCACCGCAGCCCGACCCGGGAATACTCCGACTCAGGTCGCAGCTGCCGAATGAACTCGCATTTGTCGACGTGCTCAAGAAGTTCAAGCTGTCCTTCAACCTGCTGGTGAGATATGCATATATATAGAGAGAGGAGGAGAGAGAGCGCGAGAGAAAGAGAGATATAGAGATGTGCGTTGCAGGCCAAGCTCAAGTCGCACATCCACGAGCCGAATGCGCCCGAGCTGCTGCATTTCCTGTTCACCCCGCTCACAGTCATCCTCGACGCGTGCCATTGGGGACTCGGAAGGAACATCGCCCCGCAGGTACCACAACAACACCAACAACAACGCTACCCTCGACACTCTGCCAAACTAACCGACTGGTGTACTAAAGACGACATAAAATCGAAAAGACACTGCAGATCCTCCATGCTAGACACTACCAACGCTATACCGTAGTATCATTCACTGCGCGCCATCAAATGATACCGCGCGTGTTATTGTAATGATTGACCTGGTGTGTGATAAGTCTATGCGTGTTTCTTTCATTTTTTTGTCGCGTTTACTATAGCACATCAGTCTCCAGTTCTCAAATTCTTACAGTCGTTATGTGACTTTGTGTGTTTTCGGCTGACAATTATTCTCATGAGAGAACATTGGGAATTGGGTGAGGCAATATAATTCGCAGTCGAATTGCCAATTGCCATTGACGAGACAGTTTTTTTTTAAAACAAAACGTTCAGATCGCGGCGCCTCTTCTCTCGCTGGAAGCCCGCGAGCTGATGCAGAACTGTCTCACCAGCAAGGAGGCCGACGTATGGATGAGCCTCGGAGAGAGCTGGCGCACCCCGCCGTGAGTCACAGGGGGTACTGTAGATGATAATGGGTACTGTAGATGGAATATGTATACTGTAGATGGATACTGTACACTGCCATGGGGTCACTGTCCGCTATCGTGACAGGATGGGTACTGTGACGCGGGTGTACTGTAGATGTGATGTGGATTACTGTATGTGTGTGATTCAGTGAGGACTGGGTGGGGCAGCTGCCGCCTGCGTATCGCCCGCTCTTCTCCGATGGCTACGCGCCCTATGGACTTCCCGAACCTACCGGTACGTTCCATTGTTACATTCATTAGCGTGAAAGATACGTTGCGTGGTACTATCCTGCAACAGAGCCCGTAAGACAATTCATAAATCAGAATATCTCGAATCGTAGCACAATATGACAATTGCTAACCGAAATAACGAACTAGCAGCAAGATGGCAAGATGAAATATATATTGTTCACTGCAGGCACGCTGCCGCAGCCTATCCGCCGGCACGTGAGCGAGCCGCCACAGCACTTCCAGCAGATGCCGGCCATGGCCGCCCCGCAACGCAACGGCAACGCGGTACGCACTGAAACTGACGCAAATTACTTATTGTTTCACTAATCTTTGTCTCCCGTCCTCGAATCGCCGACTAATTTCTGTCCGGTTCACGACTCACACTTGCACCTCAGTCTCACTCTTTACTGCTTCTTTTTGTTCAAGTTGCAGTTAGTCTCAATTGTTTTTGAAGAGACTGATCGCAGCTTCGTGCACGTGTGTCCACAGTAGGTCGTAACACTCTGTGCCTCACGTGCTTCCGCCGTCTAATACTAACCTAGTACTTTTGCCATACCGGTGTCCGACTAACAGTTTTCCGTCGTCGCTAACAACTCGTCTGCTGATGTATCTCAAATCTCATCCTCTGGTTGTCTGTCCGTCCGCTGCTAACGTCATCCGTCCGTCTGCCGATAGCTCTGTGGTGGTTTGTCCGTCCGAGTTCGCAGCTGCTAACCCTGCCCCCGTTCCCTCCTACCCCTGCCCCTCTCTCAGAGCGCCCCGGGGACTCCGGCCACGCAGCGGTACCAGAGACACCAGCAGCAGCAACAACAGCAGAGTCGCATGCCTCCTCGCCACATGAGCGTCGACAATGTACGGTTGGCATGCGCCTTTCCCCATTTTCATATTGACTGTCTCCCCGGATTGTTCACCCATTTTTTTGAATTCATCCCTAGTTCGACTAGTGTGTTGGCATGCGCCCCCTTCTTTTCCTTTGTCCCTTGTATCACCTCATCCACGTCTGAATCTGAATCCATCATCGTTTGTTTGGCCTTCCCTTTCCCCTTATTTTTCACTTTTCCCAAGAACTGTTTTCTTTCGCATGTCCACACAGCATGGTTATGTTTCATTCAGTTTTCGAACCTTCTTTTTTGTAAAAACACTTTCAGAAATATGAAATGTTTAAACTAATTTTCAGCTCGACTTGGATTCGCAGCGACTGGAGAGGGAGAGGATCGAATTCGAGAGAATGAAGATCCGAGAGAGGGAACAGATCATGCGAGACAAGGAGAGGCGACTGGCGTGAGTTGAGAGAGAGAGAGAGAGAGAGAGAGAGAGAGAGAGAGAGAGAGAGAGAGATTCCTCCTTTCAGCGAAGAAGAGGCTCGCCTGGAGGCGCAGCGTCGCCTTCTCGAGAACGAGCTCCGCGACCGGGAGATGCGTGAGCAGCGGCTGCACAACGGGTACTGTACTTTGAACAAGTTACTGTAACGCGCACGGTTACTGTAGAGAATAATTGGGATACTGATGACCCGATGTACTGTGAGAGAAACGTTTGTTCCGATTTATGACATTATCTGGGAAAGCATCAATTCACACTTGGGTAATGGAATACTGTGTTAAAGTAGAGGTCAGTCTCTTCAAACGATTCCAAACGACTTTGGTTTACTTGCAATAGCCTTGCAACTTCGAATTACTTTGGATATGTTTTCAAAGTATGTAACTTACCGCGCCTTAATATTTATCTCGAATCAAGTACTTAGCACATGGTAATGTAAATACGGTAAGGTTACGGTAAAATACAATAGTAAAACGTCTACTTCGAGTTCCAACAATACAGATTTCGGTGGTCCCGTGGATTAATCATCTGCTATTCTAGCCCGTCGTCGCAGCCGTCTCCTCAGCCGCAGCGCCCGTTCGCAGCCGAGTCGTCGGGCGCTGCGCACATCTCAGTGCGCGACAGTCGGGTGATGGAGAGGGAGAGGGAGCGGGGAGGAGCAGCCACCGACGCGCCCCTCCCTCCCGCAGTCGCGGACGCCGCAGACGGCAACCCCAGGATGCTACAGTTCGTGCAGGACCTCGTCAACAGACGGTCAGTATATATATATCTCTCTCTACCATATGCATGTGACTGTTAACGTCTACTGTTTTAAATGGATTCTGGATATTTGCCTGACTCTGATGGATTCATCGATACTTTTTGCAGGTGTAAGCTGGTGCAAACCACGTACGACCGCGTGGCGCAGAACCCAAAGGAGCTCACCGTGTCGCGGGGCGAGTTCCTCGAGGTGAGCGCAGACCCCGCCCACTCTAACCCCGCCCCCTTCTGTTCCAGGTGCTGAACGACGAGAAGAACTGGTGGGAGTGCAGGAACGTGCACTCGCGTGTCGGATTCGTCCCGCACACCATCCTCTCCGTCATACCTCTTGATGTGAGGGTTTTATCGATTGATCATATATTTATGAAGTGCCATAGTCTTCCATTTGACATTTGACCACCTCATCAGAGTTTTTTAATCGGGCTTACTTACCTTTACATACTTATCTTTCATAAAAAATATGACCTATGACCGCGTTGAGCAGATCCCCAAAAAGCAGACAATAGCGTTTGACTTGCAGGGTCGTCGGGCGGGAGGCGACTCGCCAGCTGGCTACAACGGCGGCGGCGGCTTCAGCGGACCGCCACACTCAGGCCCCGCCCACCAGGGTATGCTCCCAGAAGACGCGCCTTCCTACGTCAAACAGCGGCAGGGCAAGCGCGGCGAGTTCCGCTACTTCTGAGCGCCGCCGCCGCTCGCATCCTGCCGCGCGGCGGGCGGCGACAAGTCGCGCCGTGCCGCCGCCATTTTGGTTCACTGTTCCGTTTGCCACCACTAACCAACAGCACTCTAACAACTTGACTCACTTACACACACTCACGCACTCACTCAGTTCGCTACAGTGACACAATACACAACACAGAGAGAGACTATATGTGATACTAACCATATTTATTGATTCATTTCATTGATCGTCCCCGTTTCTTACTGCGTTGAGAGTTGTGCCAAGTGATCATTGATATGCGCCGTGCGCGCTGTTTCCGCCCTACAGAGCTCAATCTTCCCGTATATATTGATTTATGTCATTGTGCGCATGCGCTTCACTTACCGTAACCCCCAATAACGCACGTTTCGGTTTTAAATTCCACGTTCTTCCTACAGAGTACCCCGTCTGCATTTCTGTAATAAGCAATGTGTCTTTTTCTTTTTCTCCGTCTCCCGTTTTTTGCCGCGTTTTCGATAGAGACAATCTCGCATAGCTCTTTTAGCATTTTTCATGTGTGTTATATACAAAGAGATAAATATATATGCCTTAATGTGTGCGGTGTCCCACAAGAAAATGGTAGATTAGGTTAGGCTAGGTTAGGACAGACATAGAAAACAGTGGTGGCAAACGGTACGGTCGCCAAAATGGAACAGTCGAAATTGGTGATGTGTGATTTGTGATACAGTTTGAGTGAGTGAGTGAGAGTGTTTCTCTCAGCAGCCCCGGAGCCTGAGGTGATCCGACCGCCACCGCCACCAGCCCCACCTGTACCTGTATTGAGGACCACCGTTCCTGTGAGCAGGAAGAGAGAGGGATAGAGAAAGAGAGAGAGAGAGAGAGAGAGAGAGAGAGAGAGAGAGAGAGAGAGAGATTCCCTCCCAGGTCTCGGTCGAAGTGGAGGAGCCGCAGAAGGAGGCCAAGCTTCAGATTCACAGAATCAAACCGCACGGTGAGAATACGGAAATAGTTGTCATTTAAACTTAACAAAGAGAGAGTGAAGGAAACAGGGAAATAAAGGTAGAGAGAGAGAGGGGGGGGGGGAGGGAGAGAAAGAGAATCTCCTCTGCAGAGGACGAGGTTGTGGACGAGCTCAAGTTGAAGCTGCATTCTCCGGGCGAGCGTCCCCGCCTCCCCAACAGAGCGCCCATGCCTCAGGTGATAAATCATTCATTCTCACATTCAAAAAATTCGAACTACATACGAAAAATATTTTTACTTGCATCTCAACTACATACCTCAAATCATTTCGAAGTAACCCCAAACCACTTCGATCTGTATGCGACTCTCTCTTTCTATCATGCACCGAAATAGTTCTAAACATTTTTTTCTGTTAAATCGACGCCTTCACCATGTGCACTGAAAATGTATGCATACTCCATAACATGCATTTTGCAGGTGCTTCTGAACGATAAGAGCAGCATCTCGGATCTGCAGGACTTCCTCAAGGAGAAGGGCTTCAGTGTGAGGTGAGGACCTACCGTAACGAAAACCCTACTGTAATACTACACAATCATCGCACCGTATACCTCTTACCGTACCTCCACGCACTCGTTGCAGGACGCAGAAGGTGTTGGAGGGTACGGACGGCGCGGCGGCTTTCTGCCTCGACAGAAAGACGCTGGAAGACGCGTGTGGACCCGTAGAGGGCAAGCGCCTATACAGCCAGATTCTTCTGCAGAAGAAGCACTCCGGGGTACGGCACTATACACATTGAAAAGATTACTGTATGCTGATTTTCAGTACCGTACCCACACCGGCGCCGAGTTGAAGGCAATTCTTAACGTACGCAAGTCGCATGTGGAATTGAGAAACGAAGCAGCGACCGCCGAGCCCGAGCCTTGATCTACAGTACTCCCATCTTTTCGCTTCGGGAACCAGCCTTTTTTTGAGAATACACTGCCATTACATAGACCCGTGACTATCTATTCGAATATCCCAGACTTTGACTTCAAATCTATTTACTACAGACGACTACCTGATTCTATTTTTTTAAGTCACATTTTTTTCTTATGTATGGTTCGCTCAATGTTTCACTATTTTTCACACTTATTATTTTGTATTTGCGAACCTGAATTTTTTTGTAACAAATCAGAGTTATAATGAACAAAAAATGAACTGAAATTTCATTGCTTTGCTTTAGGATTGTGATGAAATTTTTGAAATCCACCTCAATGCTCAATGGTCAATGGGGACGGGGGACCGATGTTGTGAGCAAATGGGGGTAGATCTACATTATTATGATCTACACGATCTACATTATTATATCAACTGCTATACCACATCCAAACATCTGAAATTCTCATTGTGGTCACTAGAGTAGAATAGGGTACGCAAGTCGCATGTCGATTTGAGAAGCGACCGAGCCTTGATCTACAGTAACGTCCGCTTTTCACTTCGCGCATGCATCTCTTGCAAAAAAACATCAATTTGATTTTAAGTAGAGACCGCCAGTGGGCGGGGCTTATTAGTGTTTCGCAGAAATAGAAATCTGAATATTGACAACATGATGCCGAGCGATGCGGTTTGCACCATTCAAAAAAAAAAACGCGAAAAGTTGGAAAGACCGTATAAATGCAGCTCACGGGGTAATGTTGTTCCTAACCAAAATTTACAAAATAAGTTGTGACGTCACACCCCACTGTAAAAAGGGCCTATCTTCAGTGACCCGCTTTTGATGCGCGTAGATCAAAAACAAGTCATCCAAACTCTACAACTGAATACTTGTTCGAATCTACATACGCCAATAACTGAATAACTAATGTTTTCAATAAGGTCCGTGGAAAAAAGGAAAATATAGATGACGATCTCTAAGTTTATGGGCGGCATAGCCAAAAGGATTAAGCGGTGATTTGGCGAGCGCGAGGTCGCGAGTTCGAATCCCAGTGTAGGGACCCCAATCAATAATTGTGATTTCAAAATTTCCTAACCATATTATTATTATAATCTGACTTTAGTTATGTAGTTTCGAAATATATATGAATGTTCTATGTTTACTTTATACGCGCGCCACAATTCCGCGCCAAACGCGCGCACCGGAGCGCGCGCTTTCAACGGGGCAACGTGACAGAGAGGGCGGCGAGATCAGAGAGAATGATGACGTCATCGACGACATTTACTAATTTTTTTGGTATTAGCACAGTATATTCAGCCACAAACAAAGTATGCCTGAAATAAGCTAACCGAATGCTATCTAACTGCATAGGTTAAAACCCTGAAGATACAGTGCTTTGCATATTTGCATATTAGAACATTAGAACACAGGATTCCGCTTGGGTCACACAAATGTTCATTGGGGTCTCTAATCCCAGTGATCACTATAGGCTTATGGCGATCACCATGACAAAACACACCACGAGGAATACGATTTTTTCATC
Source organism: Rhabditoides inermis (assembly GCA_963966185.1). Classification (NCBI taxonomy): domain Eukaryota; kingdom Metazoa; phylum Nematoda; class Chromadorea; order Rhabditida; family Rhabditidae; genus Rhabditoides; species Rhabditoides inermis. The sequence goes on along the minus strand of CAWZYM010000197.1, from coordinate 40,416 downwards.
AGAAAAAAAAATCTGCTCAGTAATTTCATTGAACGAAAGATACAAAACGGCTTTGTTGAAAGTTGTACCAAAACGATTTATCTGTCCCGATTGGTACGGTAGATGTTGGAAAATGAAACATCGAAATAGGGGAGAAGGGTACCGTGTACCGAACAGCCACAAAGTTGCGATAAGGTAGGTGGACGGCTGGTAGGTGGATTGGAGGGTACTGCTGTTATGGAAAGGAACATGGACATATGGAGTCGTGCGGTGTTCAAGCAGTGGGCGTGGTGCCCCCTTCGCACATGTGAGCCTGGATGGCATTGTCCATAGCCGGAGCAGTATCCCCACCGCCCACGAGAAGGTTCTGAACAGTGGATCTCTCTTTCTCTCTCTCTCTTTCTCTCTCTCTCTCTCTCTTTCTCTCTCTCTCTCTCTATCTCTCTCTCTCTCTCTTTCTCTCTCTCCTCCTCTCTCTCTCTCTCTCTCTCTCTCTCCTCCTCCTCTCTCTCTCTCTCTCTCTCTCTCTCTCTTTCTCTCTTCCCTCCATACCTTCAGCTTCTGGCCCATCTTCACTGCGTTCTCATTGGGTGATAGGCCGGCGCCGTTGCGGCATGGCGTCTTCACTGAAACAGAGAAAGGCTTCCTTGAGAGAGAGAGATAGAGAGAGAGAGAGAGAAAGAGAGGGAGGGAGGGAGAGAGAGGGAGGGAGACTGACCAGCGATCGGGACGATGTCTCCACCCGCTGATGGCAGGACGTCTGGTACAGACGGCGGGCTGGCAACTGAAGCTGTTGTGAGAGCGGCAAGAGCGGCGAGAGTGGTGGGAGAGTCTGAAACATTCCTCCGCATAGATTTTTTTGATCTCAAAAAGGATTTGTGCTTATATGACGTTTAGCGCGAGAGTAATGTTTGCGTGGAATTAGGATTTGTGTTATCCCACCGCCCACCGGTCGCATTGATGATGGATTTGAACGATTATACACTGATCCAACTCGATTACTACCAACTACCAATTACTATTGTACACTATGTAGTTTGTACACTGACTACAGAGTGCGGGTGAGCTGCGGGTGGGGCGCGGGCCGTCAACTAGTCGTCAGCCACCCGCATCCCACCCGCGCCCCACCCGCACGTTGTAGTCATTGGTGTTTTGCCTCCTCCTACCGGTCGCATTGGTGACAGCGTTGACCGATTATACACGAATCCAACCCGATTATAATAATAAATAAATAAATAAACCCGATTAATACCAATTACCACTTATTAGTGTTAATATACAGTATGTAGTTCGTATTTGCCCTCCACCCACCGGTCGCATTGGTGACGGCGTTGGAGGCGATAGCCGGCTCGTGAAGGTCGGGCGGCTGGATGACATTGCACATGGTGCCCGCGCACACGCACACCTCGATCTGAAGAGGAGAGGGTCTCTCTCTCTCTCTCTCTCTCTCTCTCTCTCTTCCCACCTCTCCGGGCTTCTTGACGCACGCCGTCTGTGGCTGGGCGCCGGCCCACACTGTGCCACAGTACGAGTGAGGGTGCGCGCCCACTCCTGAAGTTGTCAGTCTCTACGAAACTACTTTTGTGACTTCGAAACGCCTTCGATGCACGTCCGAACAGTGTGTTTCGAAGGCGTTTCTAAGAGGCGGTTTCGAACTGACCACACCTTGAAGAGACACCAGCTCTCTTTCTCATTCAGACAAGTTAGAAACGGTCACGTTGTAATGCAGTTTTGTATCGTTACAAATAAAAAATATCGCTACCAATTCTTTAATCGTTTCACCACTCCTAGCAAAAAACGGCGGAAACCAAGATATTACTATTCAGATTCACGATAGACCATATGTAAGACTTCGCGACTTGCAAGAAACAATGCACAATGCACATTTGTTATTTGTACGGAACAGTTATGTCTCACGCGCCACGGTGTTCGAACAGCGGCGACGATACTATCCAGTATGAAGCAATCACGGATGTTTGTCGCTAGACGAATCATGAAAATTGAATGTTTGATCGCTCACGGGTGGCGCAGTAGTGTCAGCGACAGGTGCTTCAATAGAAGAACAGAAAATGTGAACGGACAAGTTACGCGATTAAGTAGAGGTCAGACTCACCATTTGCTGGCAAAAGACCTTCAGAAAAATCTCAAAACGGCCGCGCACCCTCAGAAAGATCTCAGAACGCGCCCCACCCTCAGAAAGATCCTCAGAAAGTGCCTTTTTGTAACATAAAGCGATTTTATGATACATAATTGAGTCTGACCTCGCCTTAAAGTAGAGGTCAGACTCAACTTTTGCTGGCAAAAGACCCTCAAAAAGATCTCAGAACGGCCGCGCACCCTCAGAAAGATCCCCACAAAGATCCTCAGAAAGATCTCAGAACGCGCCCCATTCTCAGAAAGATCCTCAGAAAGTGGCTTTTTGTATCATGAAGCGGTTTTTGATACATAATCGAGTCTGACCTCGCCTTTATGTTTAAAGTAGAGGTCATACTCAACTTTTGCTGGCAAAAGACCCTCAGTAAGATCTCAGAACGGCCGCGCACCCTCAGAAAGACCCCCAGAAAGATCCTCAGACTCAGAAAGATCTCAGAACGCGCCTCACCCTCAGAAAGATCCTCAGAAAGTGCCTTTTTGTATCATAAAGCGTTTTTTGATACATAATCGAGTCTGACTTCGCCTTTAACAACGGCGGCAACACAATCCAGTATTACTAATGATGGAAACGAGCTCACGGGTGACGCAGTAGTGTCCTCGACAGGTGCGGCTTCCATCACAGGGCAGAGACACCGACTCCGCCCCCACCGATACCTCCCCGCACTCGAAACACGACACGTTCAGCTGCCGCGGCACGTGGGCGGGGCTGAAAGGGGCGGAGCCACGGGGGACGCGGTCACTCACACATGGGATTCGCCGTCTGCGGTAGTGGCGTTGGCTATGGCGTCTATCGAGTTGCACAGCTGATCGGAGCACACGCATCTGAAAAAAGGGAATAGTCCTCGAGAACAAATGGGAGCGTAAATTTGTGCTGAGTTCCACTATTCAAAAACAGAGAGGGAGAATGAGAGAGAGATGGCTACAGAAAATCTTTCCTTTCTCAGAGCTACTCTCACACATAAATTCAATTGTTTATCATAGCGTATACAGGAAACATATGGGGACAAAATATGTGGCTGTAATAAGTGGTGCAACGTATTTGTGATCAAAATCAAATCAAAGAATAGTAAAACAGATGCAAATGCGTATTGGACAATACAACAGACATATGTATATGAAATGAATGTGCTCTGTTGCATATACTGGGGAGCCCGTGCCCGTATCGATCAGGAAGCGCGGATGCGAGATGGTTCAATCATGAATTTTCTAACCTCCTCTTTAAAAGAACCGGTGTCTCTGATAGCTATAATGTTAGATGGTAAGGAATTCCATATTCGAAACTTGCGGTGAATGAATGTCTGCCTTCTAACGGACGGATCAAAAAAGGGTACGATTCGGTGGCAGTGAGAGTGTCTCGATGATGTGGAAATGATATTATAGATGGCAGATGAATCAAAGACGGTGCGACCGTGTACAATTTTATGTATGTAGGCTATATCATTGACTGCTCGTCGTGACTCGAGAGTCTCCAAGCCTAGCAGGCAGAGTCTGGCGGCGTATCCTAGATTGAAAATGCCATTTCTATGGCAGATTCGTCTGGTGAAGTACCGTTGAACGCCCTCAATAAGATTCACTGAGCGCACATCGGAGGGATTCTAGAGCTCAGTACAGTACTCCAGCTTACAGCGGTAATATGTCACAAATGCTTTTCAAAGAACGGCTAAACTGCGGGTACGGTATGGTCGTAGGAAGTCATTGATTCCCCAAAGTGTGCGATCGACAATGCGTTTAATGTAGTCATCGAAAGAGAGGCGAGTAGAGATATACACACCAAGATCTTTAACACACTCTGGGGATTCTAGACACACTGTGCCAAGGGAATATGCATAGAGCGGATTTCGTTTGCCCAAGTGAAGAACCTGTGTTTTGCTATCAGATATGGTGAGACCCCACTCAATCGACCACTCAGAAACACAGTCGACTGCTCGCTGAAACATAGTGCGTGCGGTGAGATCGAGGGGACTGAACGCGTAAGACACTTTCAAATCGTCAGCATACAATGCGCAGCGAACATAGTCAGGCAAACAGTCGACAATGTTGTTAATGAATACATTGAAAAGAAGAGGCCCGAGACAGCTCCCCTGTGGAACACCGCAATTCACAGTGCGTGGGGAGGATAGACACTGACTGACAAGTACACGCGTTGTTCTATCGCAAAGAAAAGATTTGATCCACGCGAGTGCACTGCCGCGAACACCAAGTGAGTGGAGCTTCTTGAACAACATGGAATGATTTATGCATTCAAACGCCTTCTTGTAATCTACATAAAGGCAGTCGACTACTTGACCGTCGGTGAGATCACGCGACCATTGGGCATGACACTCGACGAGCTGTGCGCATGTGGATCGGCCCGCGCGGAAACCAAATTGGCGAGAGGTGAGAAGGCAGTGTTTCTCAAAGTGCTCTGTCATCTGCGCCGCGCAAATCTTATCCAGCAGTTTAGAAAGTGTGGCAGTGAGAGCAATGGGACAGTAGTTGACTACCTCACTCTGGGACCCACCCTTGTGGATGGGTCTCACATACCCTATTCTCCATATAGGAGGAACGACACATGCGGAAAGAGACTGCTGGAAGAGGAGAAAGATTGGAGTGACAACAGAGTCTATAGTGTGCTTCAAGAAAATGTGCGTTATCCCATTTGGTGACGTATTGATTTTTGGCGCGAGTGAGCGTATTGTTTTGGCAATGAGAATGTGGGTAATGTGAAATTGATTGATTGAATGGGAAGAATCAGTGAGTGGCGCACCAGACGGGATGGGTAGATTAGAATACACAGAGTCAAAATATTCTGAAAAAGCTTCTGCCTTCTCACTTTCATCATGAATGTACACGCCATCAGCAGAGCTTATTGGACCGATTCCATCTGCGGGGTTCAGCCTAGATAAAGGCAAAAAAGTTTGTTGTACTAATTTTCTTATTATGCATGTTCTACAGATTTATTCAAAAAGCAAAGTGTGGATACACGAAACCAGTTTCGACTCGTGTTCGTGTTCTAGACTGGAATTGCGTGAAAAAACACACCACACCACATTTCGTCTGCCACGTGAAAACGACTGCCACGTGAAAAAATGTCCATCGATTTTTTCAACTATGATTTAACTTATTATTAAAAAAAACAACTATTAAAAAAATATTATTAAAAAAAAAACTATGAAAAGTTCTTTTATTTTGACATTCTTTCACGTGACATTCTTATTTGATACACGAAGCTGTGTATGTAGTAGAGTGTCGTGTGTTTCTGTAAAGTAACGGTCAGTCTCTTCGAAACTTCTTTCGATACTGATTTCGAAACGCCGTCGAAACACGACCTATTGCGAAGAAGTTTTGAAGGGACTGCTTCAAACAGACTGACCACACCTTAACGCAACGTAAAAAGTTGTGGTCCGTCTCTTGGAAACAGCCCCTTCAAAACGTTTTTGAAACACACTGTTTGGTCTATCAAAGAGAGTTTTGAAAATTGACCGCTACTTAAGTAGCGATCAGTCTCTTGGAAACTCCCTTCGATACTGACTTCGAAACACCTTCGAAACACGACCAAACAGTGTGTTTCGAAGGCGTTTCGAAGGGGCTGTTTCGAAGAGACTAACCACACCTTTAAAGGCACAGGAGCGCTTAGTTTTTGACTTTGTTTCATTGCTTGACTCATAGAAACACGAAACAATCAAAGAAAACGCGAAAGAACGGCGTTTCCGCGTTACCTACACGCTACCAACATGTGCATGTCATGTATATGTGTAGCTGATATGTAATGCGCGAGTGACTGCGCAGGAGGCGGGGTCAGAGACCGAGCAATAGAGGCGAGCCCGGAGGGCGAGAGAAGAGTGTGATAGGTGATAGGTGTGGCGGACGCGTGTGGCGGACTAACGCGTATGTTTGGCGTAACTTTTTATCCTGTACCTATCTATGCAGATAAATGTTATAGTCAATTGTTATTGAGAGTGGAACAACCCGTGTGGACACGTTATGCACGTTCCAAGCTTGGTATCTTGGTAAGGCGAATTTGATCTTCGCGCCAAAATGCTTTTCGGAAAGTTGAGCTGTGTGCGCATCTCGTCGATCAGAGTTCGACAGCACATGTCGTTGTAGTGTTGTGGTTACGCTCACGGTTCACGAACCATGCCATCCTATCTCTCGAGCATCCGAGAAGAGCCGGTTGCCGAGAGATAAGACAGTCCCTACATAGGACGCGCCCATGGGTGGTGGCTCTCCCCTTCTCGGGATAGAGTCTCTCTCGTTTCTACCATGATACCTTTGTGTGTCTGAGAACTGGGTTTGGGTTCAATGTAGTGCTCCTTGGGTTTAGATGAACTAGTTATGGGTTAGCTGGTGATTCTCGAACGTCCGCTCTACTGCAGAGAGTAGCTTGACGACACGCGCTACGTGCAATCAGTTTTGCCAAGCTCTCTATAGAGAATTTCGATGAACTTTGGTAATTCTAAACTTCCAAACGCCCCTGTGCCTTTAATAACCCACTCTGTCCTCGTCGTTGCCCCTCCCCCCTCGCTGTCTCGACACTCCAGCTGGTCCCCGCTCGACGCGTCCGAACAGCCGGCCCACCACGAACCATCCGACGACAGAGCTCAACATGTGTCCATATGTGGATATGGAAGATCACCAGCATCTCCCCTATCAATGTCGACAATCATTGAGAGTTTCAATGAAAATGCAAATTTGAAGACACTGAAAGTTTCATCATTCACCATTCATTTTCATTGAAACTCTCTATAAAAGTCGACATTGATAACACCTTGTCATTATGAATGTGTCTCGCTATTTTGATAAATTGTCTTAAACATCTGTGATCACTTACTCCACACACACGCAGCGCCACTGCAGACCGAGTCGATATCGCAGTATCTGGAATGAGATTCTCTCTCTCTCTCTCTCTCTCTCTCTCTCTCTCTCTCCCTCTCTCTCCCTCTCCCTCTCTCTCTCCTCACTCTCCCTCTTCCGTGGAGTTAGCGTGACACTCGAAGCACAACAGGGCAGTGGACGTTGACAGAAATGAGAATATAATGGGTAGGAATACGAAGATTCCGTGTGAATGAGACGGCATGACTGAAAATAAATAAATAAAAAAACAAAAAAACCTTCCAGGTTCTTCACAACTTTACAATTTTCCCGGACAAACAATTCAGAAAAAAAAAACAAATTGCGCGTTTTGAATCAATCAATATCGAACACCTCTACCTCTTCCGCATATTTCAAATTCTGATTTTGCATAGTAATAATAATAAGTGAAGACCTTTTTCCGGGTCGGAAAAATGTTTCGTGCGGCGACAAATCGGACCCGCGAGATCGGCCAGATGACGTATCTCACACGTACTTACTCAAAAATACAAATGATCGCAGATTAGCAAGAAACCAAGAATCGTGTTTTTTTTTAAGTTCTGCAAAATGATGGTGACAAATGGATCGACTGAAAGGAAAACAAGTACGCAAATGGGTTCAAGAAGTTCGATATAATTAGACGGCGGCCCGTAAGGCTCGTTCGAGAATGGATCATTCCGCGTACTGTATCGAATAGAAAGACAAATGTTAGGATTCTCTTTCCGCATATATGCTGTAAAGCCAAAAGTGTCTGGAGAAAGTGAAGCCCCGCAAATCGAATCGAATGCGAACAGTTCCAAACCGTTAGCTGTACAATGTTCGTTTTGCGTGTATGAGTGTATGTCATAACAACTTAACAAGTGTCAAACCGAAAATAATTGGTCACTGCGCGATGAGTCAATAAATGGTGACAAAAAACTTCTAGTGCGAATCGATCACAAATAACTGGAGAACAGTAATTTTATGTGAACGAATGAGCGACCCATATGTACAAATCACCGCACCAACACGAGGCGCGAATTTGTTTTCTCGCGAAACATACATACATAACTACTTTTCCTCGGAGTACATAACGAATTCCCATTCCAATCCATGTGTTCACAATAATCAACAGGGGTTGGCAGTATTGTCGACATGTTGCGACCCTCATGTGGATCGATACGACCTCGCCTCTCGCGCTCATCGTTTCACCATGCGAATCTAAATCCAAATCCCTTCCAATACTCACATACACTCACTCCAACTCTATATCATGTTTCGCGTGATTCAATCCGCAAAAAAACACGAACGGTACTTATTATGGAACGAGCAGTAAAATATAGCAAGTTAATTAAACAATTGTAATACTTTTACAGTAATACTTTACCATTCCTGCCAGTAGCGCAGTTTCCCATCCGCAAAAAAAAACTTCGCAAATCAAATCTACCGGCGCTATTCTCATATCCGAACTTGAAAACCTTTTGCTACCTGATAGTCATTTCCATATCATCCAGGGAGATTTCAATGCGCCCTCGGTGGACTGGAATTCATTCCAGGCCGCCGAGGCATTTGATCGCTCTTTGGCAGCCTTTGCCTCACTCCACTCACTGTGTCAGCTGGTACGCCATGCTACTATGGTGAGGCGAGTCGAGCAAAGGGCTCATACTCTCGATATCGTACTCACCGATTCCATATCGCTTTTTCAAAATGTCAGTGTGCTGCCGCGTTTCTCTCTCTGTGATCATTTACCAGTTGAGTTTCGGTTGCGACTCGGAGTGGGTGAAGCAGTGAGAGAGACGCCCCGCCTGGCATATCGGAGAGCGAAATGGGATGAGATAAACAAGGCAATTGCGTGCACTGACTGGACATATGATTTCATTGGTTTGACATTAGAACAGGCTACACTTCTTTTTACCGAGCGAATGAAACTTCTTATTACTAACTTCATCCCTCTCCTTCCCCCGCGTAGAGCAACTAACCCGCCAAAACATGTCGAGAAATTAAGAAAACAAGCATTGCGATATTCGATCCTACATCCCGAGTCTAGAAAATCTGATAAAGCTCAGCGCAAATTACGCAAAGCGTTATTTTCATGGCATTGTAAGAGGGAAGCGCGGCTGATCGCGGGAGGGAACAAGCGGGCGCTCTTTCGAGATGTGCGCGCTAGGCTCTTCCCCGCGGATGGCATCGCGTCTCTCTCTCGAAATGGTGTTTTGGTGCATGAGTCACGGGAGAAGGCGGAGCTTTTCGGTGAGCATTTTGATGCGATATTCTCGCCTCAGGGTGCCCCTCCGACAGGTGCCGTGCTCCCGCAACACACACATCAACTCACGTCCATTCAAATATCATATGCAGAAATACATAAAACCATTCAACGATTAGCATCAAAAACTAATACCAGTCCCGATGGCATCACTCACACTTTTCTGAAGAACACGGTAAATACTATTAGTGTCCCACTTTCGATTCTTTTTTCAATGTCCACATCGGTCTGCGCAGTCCCCCGAATCTGGAGACTGGCGTATATCAAGCCATTGTTCAAAAAGGGATCTCGTGATAACATCTCCAATTACCGCCCTATTAGTCTTACCAGCAGTGTTGCCAAAGTCCTTGAACGCATTTTTGTTAAACAATTGACTTCATTCCTCGAATCAAATAACCTTATCTCATCTAAGCAGTTTGGTTTTCGCAAGAATCGTTCGACAGGCGCTCAACTCATTCAGTGCTATAGTCATTGGTTGAAACATGTTTCTAACGGTTTTGTGATTGATTGCATATACATCGATTTTAAGAAAGCTTTCGACACTATAAACCATTCTCTTTTATTTAATAAGTTGCATTCGCTCGGTGTAAGAGGAAATGTATTGGGGTGGATTCGTAGCTTCCTGTCCGACCGTTGCCAACAGGTGATGGTTGGAGAGGAACTTTCCGCACCAAGACTCGTCAATTGCGGCGTGCCGCAAGGGTCGTGCCTGGGCCCAATATTGTTCAATGTGTATATCAATGACATCATAGCGCATTTGCCTGATTATGTTTCGTGTGAGTTATATGCAGATGATTTGAAAGTTTCTTTCGCATTTGATAAAGACGATCTTTCTGCCAAATCCAAGTTTCAATGTGCCATTGACACAATTACTGATTGGTCTCATCAATGGGGATTACAAATTTCCACTGAAAAGACACAAATTTTGCACATTGGTCGCCGAAATCCCCGATTTGAGTATACAGCAGGCGGCACCACTCTCGCACCTGCTAACTCAGTCCGGGATTTGGGCATAACTATGAGCACTTCTCTGGTATTTGACTCTCACTATGACCTCATCATTCAAAATACGCTCAACTCAATCAATGATTTTCTGAGGGTTTATCAAACGAGAAATTTACATGTCTTGGTTGTTGCCTACACTACCTATTTCCGATGTAAATTGGAGTACTGCACTGAGCTGTGGAACCCTCAGGATGTGGGATCGGTGAATGCGATAGAATCTGTGCAGCGATACTATACGCGCCGAATATGTCGCCGCGCTGGTTTGTTCTCACTCACCTATCCCCAACGATTACAACTTCTCGGCTTACAAACATTAGAGCAACGGCGCATTCTGAATGATGTGGCATACATGCATAAAGTGACCACAAACTCTACATACCTTGACTATCATGGTCTTTTCAACTTTGTACCAACTCGTTCTCGCACTTCTCATGGGTGGCGCGTGGTTCCGTGTTTTGATACAGCCCTTAAGAGCAGTGCATTTTTCAACAGGATTTATAGGCTTTGGAACTCACTCCCCCCTTCCATAGTAATGTCTGCAAAACATGAAACTGTGAAATCCTTCCTAGAAAGTAATCCCCATTTGTTGCCAGTTTCGAAGATTCGTAGACTGTAGTCAACTTTCGATGCTTTCTGTATCATTTTACACTTTTTTTTTCTCTCTCATACCGTATGCCATTGCTCATTTTGCTGTATTGAACTGTTTCTCCAAATGTACACGGTAATAAACTTATTATTATTATCCCCCCCTCTCTTCTCTACACACCCTTGCCCTTGCCACCCTGACCTGTCCGACAAGCACTTGTCACAAGTGTGTGATGGTTACTTGTGTGATGGTTACTGGTAGGGTGTGAGGTTTGCAAAAAGTAGATTGCATGAGAGTTCGTAGATCAGGTTTGAGAAAAGAAGACTACATTTGAAAAATACATACTATTAGCATTCTATTCAAAACCACATACAACGGTATCACTCAAAACACAACCGCCAAATGATGGAATAGTTGTACGATGTACCGTATAGTGCTCCTTCTTATAAAAAGTGATTGCGTAGTTTCGCGTATTTTTCAATTGGAATGTGGTTCGCGGAATTAGCTAAAGACTGCAATTATCTTTGCGAAAACCGCTGCACTATTAGTGGCGCATTGTGTGAACATAGGCGAATTACTAGCGATGTAAAAATGATAAAAAGTGAAAGTGATAAAAAGATAGAGAACGAAATTATCTATCGGTTGATGTATAGATCACCCCTGTTATATATGGGATCGTTAGCGCAAACCTGCTATTCCGTGTTTCTGCCTACAAATCCTTTGTCAAAAGTGCTATCATAGCCGTTCGTAACTATGTGCTACTTTCGAGCAAACTGCAGCCAGCTGCGTTTACAGAATTCCTTGATTCTTTCTTTATCACCAGATATCACTGATTATTTGTTTGTTTTTTTGGTGAGAGAGCGCGCGCTACACGCTTTACGGCGAAGTGCAGAAGAGATTTAGATGAAAAAGAGAAACAGGGCCTTGCACAAAATCGAGAAAAAATCCGTAGTTTTATCAACTAAGGAACGATTTTTTTGCAGTTGCCTCGGAAACAATCTTGACCATCATTGGGTATCTTCAAATCCTCCGGGTCTCATTGGCGTCACTGCTATCTGAATCCCACAACGTCGTAGACGTAGTTTCGAGGAGAGAGTCAGGTTTTCCCTCTCGCACGTTGAAGCTGGCATAAGAAAACGAGACAGGGAAACGTAACGGGAGAGGAAGAGACCGCTCTCGCGCCAGACGGTTAGAGCGGCAGTGAATAGGTGCGATCTTTCGATAGAGCTCACCCGCGACCCTTTTCCAGGGTTTTCCGAGACTCACTACAAGTAATTCAAAATGACAATATGCTACAAAACTAAATTCTTAATCTGATTGTCCATGCCAGATTTCATGAAAATGTGTGAGAAAATGAATTCGAGCGCTTTTAAAGTGACTTTTCAGTATCATTCAACGCGATGAATGCGTAACATGGCATGAAATCACTGACTTGATAACTTTTGAAAATGATTCGTACATTAAACTCGAATCATTTTCAAAAGTGATTACAGTTGACATAGAGTGACAACATCTGATAATCAAAGCGTCTTCGTTTATTCATGTTCTATCAAACAAAATGTGGCCGTAAAGCGGGCTCACCTCGCAATTCACAATGATGCAAATTTTTCAAATTTGGCGAAACATTTTGCACCGGCGGAGTCAGAACCTTAGTCACCACTTTTTCCGAATTAACTCACTATCCACTAGGCCGCCGAACCGGTGTTTCACTATCCGCATTTCGGGATGGCATGCGCAATGAACTATCGCGCATGAGAATACACGTAAACCTCCGGTGCATTATTAGGGCACTTCCGGTGCTCTTCGAGAATTTTAATTTTGTATAGGGCTTGGTATGGAGCATGCCTACAAGAATCGATCGTAACATAGCGAGTTGTGGGGGGTGACCTGTTGCCATTTGCTTGTGAGAGAGAGGGAAGAGAGAGAGAGAGTGAGAGAGAGAGAGAGATAGGGAAAGGAGAGAGAAAGAAAGAGTGAGCGAGTGATAGAGAGGGGAGATAAAGAGAGTCAAGGAGTGATAGAGAGAGAGAAAGAGAGAGATAGAGAGAGAGGAGATAGCAATATAAAGATTTTAGTCAAGAGAAAATTATGTATGTGCTTTTGTTGAGTTAGATCGAAACAAAGCACACGTTTTTACTGTTGTACTTTTCGAAAGAGAATATTGTATACAGTTGAAGATTGTGATAATGCGGACGGTCGATCCTCTCTGTTCCTGACAGTCGTCCTTCTTGAAGAGAAACCATCGAGTCGGTTATGCTTTTCGTCACTTGTTTTCTTTGCCAACCTGTCAGGTTATTATAATTTTTAATGTTACTCCGAGTCAAAAATAAGTCGCCACTGTTCCTTTAATCGATTGAGTGTTCAGCTGGCACAAGATGAAAGAAGCCGCGCTGGTCACGCACACTCTCCCTCACTGTCGCTGCTTTCCCGCGCTTATCATTCACTGATCCAGTGATAGAGACACAGTAGTGATGAGTGAAATTTATCTCGCCACGAATACATGAGCCAGTATGTCACTGGGGCGCAGCATTTTGCGCCGGCTGGCACGTTCCCCGGAGTTCTTCTTCAAAAATATATTGGTAGCAGTCACACCTATCTCCACGGGTCGGCCCGCTCATCGCCGCGCTCCTATGCGCGCCGCGCCGCGTGAGAATCTTCAAAGGCGGCATGCACTGATTTTGCACTTCGCAATGGCGGCCGCGCTGCGCGGGCTCATGCGGCGCGTGCCACTCGCTGTGACAGCGGCGAGCGATCAGCGGGCCGAGCCGTGATCTCCACACTACACTACCTTTAAGTTTCTACCTCGAGCAGCAAAGATTGAAAACGGCGAGTGGAGATGGAATCCGTGCTTACTATACGAGCTCACTAACCATTCCATTCGACCCTGGCCGCAAAACTTAAACGCCTGATTTCCGTCCGGAGAATGTTCATAGGCTACATATAAAATCCCTCTTCAAAGTGTTTGAAAAAGTCTTAGTTAGATTAACAATGACGGTAAGGCTACGGTGAAATACAGTAATACAGCGCTTACTGACACAACGAGTTCCAATAACACACAAATCACGTGGATGGATGCGTATGTGATATTGGTGATGCTGAACAATTAACAGGAATTAACAGGTATACAGGATTACAAAGCTAAAGGATGTAATTAGGCGACACTAGCGCTCTCACAACATCTCACATCTCACTCGACTGATCTTGTCAGCGGTCATATGCTCATTGCAAAAACTAGGCCACCCATGATGTACAAGTTCATTTTTCGTGTAAAAATGCGAACGGCTCAGAATTATTTCAACTACCATAGCGAGAGGTTATAATTATATCACAATATCGTCTAGTAGCACACATACAACTTATTTCGGATGTGAATGATGAGTGTTTTAATTGTTTACGGTCACAAGCAACGTCGGCCGAAAAAACGGCCGATGGCCGAAAAAACGGCCATTCTCCACAGTGAAGAGACGGTCATTGACCCATTTGGGTTCAAGGAACACAAATTTCGAAAATTCGTAACAAATCGCAGAAAAATATTGAGAACCCGAAAAAAATAGGATATGTGCCTCAGAGAGTAAGGAGAACGTGGAATTTTCTAGAAACCAGTACGATCGAAATTACGGCGTGGCAGACATTCGCACACGCATAGAACCCTGCAGAACAAGGAAATGTTGTGTTATGTGGAGAGTGTGAATGTACAACCCACAGTCGCAGGAGCGAAACTGTTCGTGTGAGTTGAATGTTTTTTTTGAAGCACACGGAGACACGGAGTGATGGACTCGGAAGCGCGTGGGTCTGCTATAAGTAGTTTTTGATAACAAAACTTGCGCCTTCTGGAATCATTGATTTCATCATCGATATCCGGCTATGACACGAATCAGCGTGATAGAGTGGACTTACTGACTGTCCGTTCCTCCCTCCTCCCTTCTCTTCCTCCCTCTCTCTCCGTCTCCCTCTCTCTCTCTATCTGTCTATCTCTCTTCTCCCTCTCTCTCTCTATCGATCGATCGATTGATCGTTTCTGCAAAAAAAAAAACTCAAAAGCTTACGTTACCCGGGATTCCCAAGCCGTCTCCGATCCAAGTACTAACCGGGCGCATCGTTGCTTGACTTGCCAGATCGGACGGGATGGCGTATTTTCAACGAGCTATGAACGTAAGCGAGAGGGTTGCTATTTTCTTGGGTGATCCGTCAAGAATTCTTGATCAAATGAATGGAAATTTTGCGTGCAAATGGCTGTACAACTTTTATTTGCGCGACAATTTCCGAACCGTGAAAGCGAAAACATGGGGAAAGATATATGGCTACATCTAGACGCGACTGCACACGGAGTGATGGACTCGGAAGCGCGTGGGTCTGCTATAAGTAGTTTTTGATAACAAAACTTGCGCCTTCTGGAATCATTGATTTCATCATCGATATCCGGCTATGACACGAATCAGCGTGATAGAGTGGGCTTACTGACTGTCCGTTCCTCCCTCCTCCCTTCTCTTCCTCCCTCTCTCTCCGTCTCCCTCTCTCTCTCTATCTGTCTATCTCTCTTCTCCCTCTCTCTCTCTATCGATCGATCGATTGATCGTTTCTGCAAAAAAAAAAACTCAAAAGCTTACGTTACCCGGGATTCCCAAGCCGTCTCCGATCCAAGTACTAACCGGGCGCATCGTTGCTTGACTTGCCAGATCGGACGGGATGGCGTATTTTCAACGAGCTATGAACGTAAGCGAGAGGGTTGCTATTTTCTTGGGTGATCCGTCAAGAATTCTTGATCAAATGAATGGAAATTTTGCGTGCAAATGGCTGTACAACTTTTATTTGCGCGACAATTTCCGAACCGTGAAAGCGAAAACATGGGGAAAGATATATGGCTACATCTAGACGCGACTGCACACGGAGTGATGGACTCGGAAGCGCGTGGGTCTGCTATAAGTAGTTTTTGATAACAAAACTTGCGCCTTCTGGAATCATTGATTTCATCATCGATATCCGGCTATGACACGAATCAGCGTGATAGAGTGGGCTTACTGACTGTCCGTTCCTCCCTCCTCCCTTCTCTTCCTCCCTCTCTCTCCGTCTCCCTCTCTCTCTCTATCTGTCTATCTCTCTTCTCCCTCTCTCTCTCTATCGATCGATCGATTGATCGTTTCTGCAAAAAAAAAAAACTCAAAAGCTTACGTTACCCGGGATTCCCAAGCCGTCTCCGATCCAAGTACTAACCGGGCGCATCGTTGCTTGACTTGCCAGATCGGACGGGATGGCGTATTTTCAACGAGCTATGAACGTAAGCGAGAGGGTTGCTATTTTCTTGGGTGATCCGTCAAGAATTCTTGATCAAATGAATGGAAATTTTGCGTGCAAATGGCTGTACAACTTTTATTTGCGCGACAATTTCCGAACCGTGAAAGCGAAAACATGGGGAAAGATATATGGCTACATCTAGACGCGACTGCACACGGAGTGATGGACTCGGAAGCGCGTGGGTCTGCTATAAGTAGTTTTTGATAACAAAACTTGCGCCTTCTGGAATCATTGATTTCATCATCGATATCCGGCTATGACACGAATCAGCGTGATAGAGTGGGCTTACTGACTGTCCGTTCCTCCCTCCTCCCTTCTCTTCCTCCCTCTCTCTCCGTCTCCCTCTCTCTCTCTCTATCTGTCTATCTCTCTTCTCCCTCTCTCTCTCTATCGATCGATCGATTGATCGTTTCTGCAAAAAAAAAAACTCAAAAGCTTACGTTACCCGGGATTCCCAAGCCGTCTCCGATCCAAGTACTAACCGGGCGCATCGTTGCTTGACTTGCCAGATCGGACGGGATGGCGTATTTTCAACGAGCTATGAACGTAAGCGAGAGGGTTGCTATTTTCTTGGGTGATCCGTCAAGAATTCTTGATCAAATGAATGGAAATTTTGCGTGCAAATGGCTGTACAACTTTTATTTGCGCGACAATTTCCGAACCGTGAAAGCGAAAACATGGGGAAAGATATATGGCTACATCTAGACGCGACTGCACACGGAGTGATGGACTCGGAAGCGCGTGGGTCTGCTATAAGTAGTTTTTGATAACAAAACTTGCGCCTTCTGGAATCATTGATTTCATCATCGATATCCGGCTATGACACGAATCAGCGTGATAGAGTGGGCTTACTGACTGTCCGTTCCTCCCTCCTCCCTTCTCTTCCTCCCTCTCTCTCCGTCTCCCTCTCTCTCTCTATCTGTCTATCTCTCTTCTCCCTCTCTCTCTCTATCGATCGATCGATTGATCGTTTCTGCAAAAAAAAAAAAACTCAAAAGCTTACGTTACCCGGGATTCCCAAGCCGTCTCCGATCCAAGTACTAACCGGGCGCATCGTTGCTTGACTTGCCAGATCGGACGGGATGGCGTATTTTCAACGAGCTATGAACGTAAGCGAGAGGGTTGCTATTTTCTTGGGTGATCCGTCAAGAATTCTTGATCAAATGAATGGAAATTTTGCGTGCAAATGGCTGTACAACTTTTATTTGCGCGACAATTTCCGAACCGTGAAAGCGAAAACATGGGGAAAGATATATGGCTACATCTAGACGCGACTGCACACGGAGTGATGGACTCGGAAGCGCGTGGGTCTGCTATAAGTAGTTTTTGATAACAAAACTTGCGCCTTCTGGAATCATTGATTTCATCATCGATATCCGGCTATGACACGAATCAGCGTGATAGAGTGGGCTTACTGACTGTCCGTTCCTCCCTCCTCCCTTCTCTTCCTCCCTCTCTCTCCGTCTCCCTCTCTCTCTCTCTCTATCTGTCTATCTCTCTTCTCCCTCTCTCTCTCTATCGATCGATCGATTGATCGTTTCTGCAAAAAAAAAAACTCAAAAGCTTACGTTACCCGGGATTCCCAAGCCGTCTCCGATCCAAGTACTAACCGGGCGCATCGTTGCTTGACTTGCCAGATCGGACGGGATGGCGTATTTTCAACGAGCTATGAACGTAAGCGAGAGGGTTGCTATTTTCTTGGGTGATCCGTCAAGAATTCTTGATCAAATGAATGGAAATTTTGCGTGCAAATGGCTGTACAACTTTTATTTGCGCGACAATTTCCGAACCGTGAAAGCGAAAACATGGGGAAAGATATATGGCTACATCTAGACGCGACTGCACACGGAGTGATGGACTCGGAAGCGCGTGGGTCTGCTATAAGTAGTTTTTGATAACAAAACTTGCGCCTTCTGGAATCATTGATTTCATCATCGATATCCGGCTATGACACGAATCAGCGTGATAGAGTGGGCTTACTGACTGTCCGTTCCTCCCTCCTCCCTTCTCTTCCTCCCTCTCTCTCCGTCTCCCTCTCTCTCTCTATCTGTCTATCTCTCTTCTCCCTCTCTCTCTCTCTATCGATCGATCGATTGATCGTTTCTGCAAAAAAAAAAAACTCAAAAGCTTACGTTACCCGGGATTCCCAAGCCGTCTCCGATCCAAGTACTAACCGGGCGCATCGTTGCTTGACTTGCCAGATCGGACGGGATGGCGTATTTTCAACGAGCTATGAACGTAAGCGAGAGGGTTGCTATTTTCTTGGGTGATCCGTCAAGAATTCTTGATCAAATGAATGGAAATTTTGCGTGCAAATGGCTGTACAACTTTTATTTGCGCGACAATTTCCGAACCGTGAAAGCGAAAACATGGGGAAAGATATATGGCTACATCTAGACGCGACTGCACACGGAGTGATGGACTCGGAAGCGCGTGGGTCTGCTATAAGTAGTTTTTGATAACAAAACTTGCGCCTTCTGGAATCATTGATTTCATCATCGATATCCGGCTATGACACGAATCAGCGTGATAGAGTGGGCTTACTGACTGTCCGTTCCTCCCTCCTCCCTTCTCTTCCTCCCTCTCTCTCCGTCTCCCTCTCTCTCTCTATCTGTCTATCTCTCTTCTCCCTCTCTCTCTCTATCGATCGATCGATTGATCGTTTCTGCAAAAAAAAAAAACTCAAAAGCTTACGTTACCCGGGATTCCCAAGCCGTCTCCGATCCAAGTACTAACCGGGCGCATCGTTGCTTGACTTGCCAGATCGGACGGGATGGCGTATTTTCAACGAGCTATGAACGTAAGCGAGAGGGTTGCTATTTTCTTGGGTGATCCGTCAAGAATTCTTGATCAAATGAATGGAAATTTTGCGTGCAAATGGCTGTACAACTTTTATTTGCGCGACAATTTCCGAACCGTGAAAGCGAAAACATGGGGAAAGATATATGGCTACATCTAGACGCGACTGCACACGGAGTGATGGACTCGGAAGCGCGTGGGTCTGCTATAAGTAGTTTTTGATAACAAAACTTGCGCCTTCTGGAATCATTGATTTCATCATCGATATCCGGCTATGACACGAATCAGCGTGATAGAGTGGGCTTACTGACTGTCCGTTCCTCCCTCCTCCCTTCTCTTCCTCCCTCTCTCTCCGTCTCCCTCTCTCTCTCTCTATCTGTCTATCTCTCTTCTCCCTCTCTCTCTCTATCGATCGATCGATTGATCGTTTCTGCAAAAAAAAAAACTCAAAAGCTTACGTTACCCGGGATTCCCAAGCCGTCTCCGATCCAAGTACTAACCGGGCGCATCGTTGCTTGACTTGCCAGATCGGACGGGATGGCGTATTTTCAACGAGCTATGAACGTAAGCGAGAGGGTTGCTATTTTCTTGGGTGATCCGTCAAGAATTCTTGATCAAATGAATGGAAATTTTGCGTGCAAATGGCTGTACAACTTTTATTTGCGCGACAATTTCCGAACCGTGAAAGCGAAAACATGGGGAAAGATATATGGCTACATCTAGACGCGACTGCACACGGAGTGATGGACTCGGAAGCGCGTGGGTCTGCTATAAGTAGTTTTTGATAACAAAACTTGCGCCTTCTGGAATCATTGATTTCATCATCGATATCCGGCTATGACACGAATCAGCGTGATAGAGTGGGCTTACTGACTGTCCGTTCCTCCCTCCTCCCTTCTCTTCCTCCCTCTCTCTCCGTCTCCCTCTCTCTCTCTATCTGTCTATCTCTCTTCTCCCTCTCTCTCTCTATCGATCGATCGATTGATCGTTTCTGCAAAAAAAAAAAAACTCAAAAGCTTACGTTACCCGGGATTCCCAAGCCGTCTCCGATCCAAGTACTAACCGGGCGCATCGTTGCTTGACTTGCCAGATCGGACGGGATGGCGTATTTTCAACGAGCTATGAACGTAAGCGAGAGGGTTGCTATTTTCTTGGGTGATCCGTCAAGAATTCTTGATCAAATGAATGGAAATTTTGCGTGCAAATGGCTGTACAACTTTTATTTGCGCGACAATTTCCGAACCGTGAAAGCGAAAACATGGGGAAAGATATATGGCTACATCTAGACGCGACTGCACACGGAGTGATGGACTCGGAAGCGCGTGGGTCTGCTATAAGTAGTTTTTGATAACAAAACTTGCGCCTTCTGGAATCATTGATTTCATCATCGATATCCGGCTATGACACGAATCAGCGTGATAGAGTGGGCTTACTGACTGTCCGTTCCTCCCTCCTCCCTTCTCTTCCTCCCTCTCTCTCCGTCTCCCTCTCTCTCTCTCTATCTGTCTATCTCTCTTCTCCCTCTCTCTCTCTATCGATCGATCGATTGATCGTTTCTGCAAAAAAAAAAAACTCAAAAGCTTACGTTACCCGGGATTCCCAAGCCGTCTCCGATCCAAGTACTAACCGGGCGCATCGTTGCTTGACTTGCCAGATCGGACGGGATGGCGTATTTTCAACGAGCTATGAACGTAAGCGAGAGGGTTGCTATTTTCTTGGGTGATCCGTCAAGAATTCTTGATCAAATGAATGGAAATTTTGCGTGCAAATGGCTGTACAACTTTTATTTGCGCGACAATTTCCGAACCGTGAAAGCGAAAACATGGGGAAAGATATATGGCTACATCTAGACGCGACTGCACACGGAGTGATGGACTCGGAAGCGCGTGGGTCTGCTATAAGTAGTTTTTGATAACAAAACTTGCGCCTTCTGGAATCATTGATTTCATCATCGATATCCGGCTATGACACGAATCAGCGTGATAGAGTGGGCTTACTGACTGTCCGTTCCTCCCTCCTCCCTTCTCTTCCTCCCTCTCTCTCCGTCTCCCTCTCTCTCTCTATCTGTCTATCTCTCTTCTCCCTCTCTCTCTCTATCGATCGATCGATTGATCGTTTCTGCAAAAAAAAACTCAAAAGCTTACGTTACCCGGGATTCCCAAGCCGTCTCCGATCCAAGTACTAACCGGGCGCATCGTTGCTTGACTTGCCAGATCGGACGGGATGGCGTATTTTCAACGAGCTATGAACGTAAGCGAGAGGGTTGCTATTTTCTTGGGTGATCCGTCAAGAATTCTTGATCAAATGAATGGAAATTTTGCGTGCAAATGGCTGTACAACTTTTATTTGCGCGACAATTTCCGAACCGTGAAAGCGAAAACATGGGGAAAGATATATGGCTACATCTAGACGCGACTGCACACGGAGTGATGGACTCGGAAGCGCGTGGGTCTGCTATAAGTAGTTTTTGATAACAAAACTTGCGCCTTCTGGAATCATTGATTTCATCATCGATATCCGGCTATGACACGAATCAGCGTGATAGAGTGGGCTTACTGACTGTCCGTTCCTCCCTCCTCCCTTCTCTTCCTCCCTCTCTCTCCGTCTCCCTCTCTCTCTCTATCTGTCTATCTCTCTTCTCCCTCTCTCTCTCTATCGATCGATCGATTGATCGTTTCTGCAAAAAAAAAAAACTCAAAAGCTTACGTTACCCGGGATTCCCAAGCCGTCTCCGATCCAAGTACTAACCGGGCGCATCGTTGCTTGACTTGCCAGATCGGACGGGATGGCGTATTTTCAACGAGCTATGAACGTAAGCGAGAGGGTTGCTATTTTCTTGGGTGATCCGTCAAGAATTCTTGATCAAATGAATGGAAATTTTGCGTGCAAATGGCTGTACAACTTTTATTTGCGCGACAATTTCCGAACCGTGAAAGCGAAAACATGGGGAAAGATATATGGCTACATCTAGACGCGACTGCACACGGAGTGATGGACTCGGAAGCGCGTGGGTCTGCTATAAGTAGTTTTTGATAACAAAACTTGCGCCTTCTGGAATCATTGATTTCATCATCGATATCCGGCTATGACACGAATCAGCGTGATAGAGTGGGCTTACTGACTGTCCGTTCCTCCCTCCTCCCTTCTCTTCCTCCCTCTCTCTCCGTCTCCCTCTCTCTCTCTCTATCTGTCTATCTCTCTTCTCCCTCTCTCTCTATCGATCGATCGATTGATCGTTTCTGCAAAAAAAAAAACTCAAAAGCTTACGTTACCCGGGATTCCCAAGCCGTCTCCGATCCAAGTACTAACCGGGCGCATCGTTGCTTGACTTGCCAGATCGGACGGGATGGCGTATTTTCAACGAGCTATGAACGTAAGCGAGAGGGTTGCTATTTTCTTGGGTGATCCGTCAAGAATTCTTGATCAAATGAATGGAAATTTTGCGTGCAAATGGCTGTACAACTTTTATTTGCGCGACAATTTCCGAACCGTGAAAGCGAAAACATGGGGAAAGATATATGGCTACATCTAGACGCGACTGCACACGGAGTGATGGACTCGGAAGCGCGTGGGTCTGCTATAAGTAGTTTTTGATAACAAAACTTGCGCCTTCTGGAATCATTGATTTCATCATCGATATCCGGCTATGACACGAATCAGCGTGATAGAGTGGGCTTACTGACTGTCCGTTCCTCCCTCCTCCCTTCTCTTCCTCCCTCTCTCTCCGTCTCCCTCTCTCTCTCTATCTGTCTATCTCTCTTCTCCCTCTCTCTCTCTATCGATCGATCGATTGATCGTTTCTGCAAAAAAAAAAACTCAAAAGCTTACGTTACCCGGGATTCCCAAGCCGTCTCCGATCCAAGTACTAACCGGGCGCATCGTTGCTTGACTTGCCAGATCGGACGGGATGGCGTATTTTCAACGAGCTATGAACGTAAGCGAGAGGGTTGCTATTTTCTTGGGTGATCCGTCAAGAATTCTTGATCAAATGAATGGAAATTTTGCGTGCAAATGGCTGTACAACTTTTATTTGCGCGACAATTTCCGAACCGTGAAAGCGAAAACATGGGGAAAGATATATGGCTACATCTAGACGCGACTGCACACGGAGTGATGGACTCGGAAGCGCGTGGGTCTGCTATAAGTAGTTTTTGATAACAAAACTTGCGCCTTCTGGAATCATTGATTTCATCATCGATATCCGGCTATGACACGAATCAGCGTGATAGAGTGGGCTTACTGACTGTCCGTTCCTCCCTCCTCCCTTCTCTTCCTCCCTCTCTCTCCGTCTCCCTCTCTCTCTCTCTATCTGTCTATCTCTCTTCTCCCTCTCTCTCTCTATCGATCGATCGATTGATCGTTTCTGCAAAAAAAAACTCAAAAGCTTACGTTACCCGGGATTCCCAAGCCGTCTCCGATCCAAGTACTAACCGGGCGCATCGTTGCTTGACTTGCCAGATCGGACGGGATGGCGTATTTTCAACGAGCTATGAACGTAAGCGAGAGGGTTGCTATTTTCTTGGGTGATCCGTCAAGAATTCTTGATCAAATGAATGGAAATTTTGCGTGCAAATGGCTGTACAACTTTTATTTGCGCGACAATTTCCGAACCGTGAAAGCGAAAACATGGGGAAAGATATATGGCTACATCTAGACGCGACTGCACACGGAGTGATGGACTCGGAAGCGCGTGGGTCTGCTATAAGTAGTTTTTGATAACAAAACTTGCGCCTTCTGGAATCATTGATTTCATCATCGATATCCGGCTATGACACGAATCAGCGTGATAGAGTGGGCTTACTGACTGTCCGTTCCTCCCTCCTCCCTTCTCTTCCTCCCTCTCTCTCCGTCTCCCTCTCTCTCTCTATCTGTCTATCTCTCTTCTCCCTCTCTCTCTCTATCGATCGATCGATTGATCGTTTCTGCAAAAAAAAAAACTCAAAAGCTTACGTTACCCGGGATTCCCAAGCCGTCTCCGATCCAAGTACTAACCGGGCGCATCGTTGCTTGACTTGCCAGATCGGACGGGATGGCGTTCAACGAGCTATGAACGTAAGCGAGAGGGTTGCTATTTTCTTGGGTGATCCGTCAAGAATTCTTGATCAAATGAATGGAAATTTTGCGTGCAAATGGCTGTACAACTTTTATTTGCGCGACAATTTCCGAACCGTGAAAGCGAAAACATGGGGAAAGATATATGGCTACATCTAGACGCGACTGCACACGGAGTGATGGACTCGGAAGCGCGTGGGTCTGCTATAAGTAGTTTTTGATAACAAAACTTGCGCCTTCTGGAATCATTGATTTCATCATCGATATCCGGCTATGACACGAATCAGCGTGATAGAGTGGGCTTACTGACTGTCCGTTCCTCCCTCCTCCCTTCTCTTCCTCCCTCTCTCTCCGTCTCCCTCTCTCTCTCTATCTGTCTATCTCTCTTCTCCCTCTCTCTCTCTATCGATCGATCGATTGATCGTTTCTGCAAAAAAAAAAAACTCAAAAGCTTACGTTACCCGGGATTCCCAAGCCGTCTCCGATCCAAGTACTAACCGGGCGCATCGTTGCTTGACTTGCCAGATCGGACGGGATGGCGTATTTTCAACGAGCTATGAACGTAAGCGAGAGGGTTGCTATTTTCTTGGGTGATCCGTCAAGAATTCTTGATCAAATGAATGGAAATTTTGCGTGCAAATGGCTGTACAACTTTTATTTGCGCGACAATTTCCGAACCGTGAAAGCGAAAACATGGGGAAAGATATATGGCTACATCTAGACGCGACTGCACACGGAGTGATGGACTCGGAAGCGCGTGGGTCTGCTATAAGTAGTTTTTGATAACAAAACTTGCGCCTTCTGGAATCATTGATTTCATCATCGATATCCGGCTATGACACGAATCAGCGTGATAGAGTGGGCTTACTGACTGTCCGTTCCTCCCTCCTCCCTTCTCTTCCTCCCTCTCTCTCCGTCTCCCTCTCTCTCTCTATCTGTCTATCTCTCTTCTCCCTCTCTCTCTCTATCGATCGATCGATTGATCGTTTCTGCAAAAAAAAAAACTCAAAAGCTTACGTTACCCGGGATTCCCAAGCCGTCTCCGATCCAAGTACTAACCGGGCGCATCGTTGCTTGACTTGCCAGATCGGACGGGATGGCGTATTTTCAACGAGCTATGAACGTAAGCGAGAGGGTTGCTATTTTCTTGGGTGATCCGTCAAGAATTCTTGATCAAATGAATGGAAATTTTGCGTGCAAATGGCTGTACAACTTTTATTTGCGCGACAATTTCCGAACCGTGAAAGCGAAAACATGGGGAAAGATATATGGCTACATCTAGACGCGACTGCACACGGAGTGATGGACTCGGAAGCGCGTGGGTCTGCTATAAGTAGTTTTTGATAACAAAACTTGCGCCTTCTGGAATCATTGATTTCATCATCGATATCCGGCTATGACACGAATCAGCGTGATAGAGTGGGCTTACTGACTGTCCGTTCCTCCCTCCTCCCTTCTCTTCCTCCCTCTCTCTCCGTCTCCCTCTCTCTCTCTCTATCTGTCTATCTCTCTTCTCCCTCTCTCTCTCTATCGATCGATCGATTGATCGTTTCTGCAAAAAAAAACTCAAAAGCTTACGTTACCCGGGATTCCCAAGCCGTCTCCGATCCAAGTACTAACCGGGCGCATCGTTGCTTGACTTGCCAGATCGGACGGGATGGCGTATTTTCAACGAGCTATGAACGTAAGCGAGAGGGTTGCTATTTTCTTGGGTGATCCGTCAAGAATTCTTGATCAAATGAATGGAAATTTTGCGTGCAAATGGCTGTACAACTTTTATTTGCGCGACAATTTCCGAACCGTGAAAGCGAAAACATGGGGAAAGATATATGGCTACATCTAGACGCGACTGCACACGGAGTGATGGACTCGGAAGCGCGTGGGTCTGCTATAAGTAGTTTTTGATAACAAAACTTGCGCCTTCTGGAATCATTGATTTCATCATCGATATCCGGCTATGACACGAATCAGCGTGATAGAGTGGGCTTACTGACTGTCCGTTCCTCCCTCCTCCCTTCTCTTCCTCCCTCTCTCTCCGTCTCCCTCTCTCTCTCTATCTGTCTATCTCTCTTCTCCCTCTCTCTCTCTATCGATCGATCGATTGATCGTTTCTGCAAAAAAAAAACTCAAAAGCTTACGTTACCCGGGATTCCCAAGCCGTCTCCGATCCAAGTACTAACCGGGCGCATCGTTGCTTGACTTGCCAGATCGGACGGGATGGCGTATTTTCAACGAGCTATGAACGTAAGCGAGAGGGTTGCTATTTTCTTGGGTGATCCGTCAAGAATTCTTGATCAAATGAATGGAAATTTTGCGTGCAAATGGCTGTACAACTTTTATTTGCGCGACAATTTCCGAACCGTGAAAGCGAAAACATGGGGAAAGATATATGGCTACATCTAGACGCGACTGCACACGGAGTGATGGACTCGGAAGCGCGTGGGTCTGCTATAAGTAGTTTTTGATAACAAAACTTGCGCCTTCTGGAATCATTGATTTCATCATCGATATCCGGCTATGACACGAATCAGCGTGATAGAGTGGGCTTACTGACTGTCCGTTCCTCCCTCCTCCCTTCTCTTCCTCCCTCTCTCTCCGTCTCCCTCTCTCTCTCTATCTGTCTATCTCTCTTCTCCCTCTCTCTCTCTATCGATCGATCGATTGATCGTTTCTGCAAAAAAAAAAAACTCAAAAGCTTACGTTACCCGGGATTCCCAAGCCGTCTCCGATCCAAGTACTAACCGGGCGCATCGTTGCTTGACTTGCCAGATCGGACGGGATGGCGTATTTTCAACGAGCTATGAACGTAAGCGAGAGGGTTGCTATTTTCTTGGGTGATCCGTCAAGAATTCTTGATCAAATGAATGGAAATTTTGCGTGCAAATGGCTGTACAACTTTTATTTGCGCGACAATTTCCGAACCGTGAAAGCGAAAACATGGGGAAAGATATATGGCTACATCTAGACGCGACTGCACACGGAGTGATGGACTCGGAAGCGCGTGGGTCTGCTATAAGTAGTTTTTGATAACAAAACTTGCGCCTTCTGGAATCATTGATTTCATCATCGATATCCGGCTATGACACGAATCAGCGTGATAGAGTGGGCTTACTGACTGTCCGTTCCTCCCTCCTCCCTTCTCTTCCTCCCTCTCTCTCCGTCTCCCTCTCTCTCTCTCTATCTGTCTATCTCTCTTCTCCCTCTCTCTCTCTATCGATCGATCGATTGATCGTTTCTGCAAAAAAAAAAACTCAAAAGCTTACGTTACCCGGGATTCCCAAGCCGTCTCCGATCCAAGTACTAACCGGGCGCATCGTTGCTTGACTTGCCAGATCGGACGGGATGGCGTATTTTCAACGAGCTATGAACGTAAGCGAGAGGGTTGCTATTTTCTTGGGTGATCCGTCAAGAATTCTTGATCAAATGAATGGAAATTTTGCGTGCAAATGGCTGTACAACTTTTATTTGCGCGACAATTTCCGAACCGTGAAAGCGAAAACATGGGGAAAGATATATGGCTACATCTAGACGCGACTGCACACGGAGTGATGGACTCGGAAGCGCGTGGGTCTGCTATAAGTAGTTTTTGATAACAAAACTTGCGCCTTCTGGAATCATTGATTTCATCATCGATATCCGGCTATGACACGAATCAGCGTGATAGAGTGGGCTTACTGACTGTCCGTTCCTCCCTCCTCCCTTCTCTTCCTCCCTCTCTCTCCGTCTCCCTCTCTCTCTCTATCTGTCTATCTCTCTTCTCCCTCTCTCTCTCTATCGATCGATCGATTGATCGTTTCTGCAAAAAAAAAACTCAAAAGCTTACGTTACCCGGGATTCCCAAGCCGTCTCCGATCCAAGTACTAACCGGGCGCATCGTTGCTTGACTTGCCAGATCGGACGGGATGGCGTATTTTCAACGAGCTATGAACGTAAGCGAGAGGGTTGCTATTTTCTTGGGTGATCCGTCAAGAATTCTTGATCAAATGAATGGAAATTTTGCGTGCAAATGGCTGTACAACTTTTATTTGCGCGACAATTTCCGAACCGTGAAAGCGAAAACATGGGGAAAGATATATGGCTACATCTAGACGCGACTGCACACGGAGTGATGGACTCGGAAGCGCGTGGGTCTGCTATAAGTAGTTTTTGATAACAAAACTTGCGCCTTCTGGAATCATTGATTTCATCATCGATATCCGGCTATGACACGAATCAGCGTGATAGAGTGGGCTTACTGACTGTCCGTTCCTCCCTCCTCCCTTCTCTTCCTCCCTCTCTCTCCGTCTCCCTCTCTCTCTCTATCTGTCTATCTCTCTTCTCCCTCTCTCTCTCTATCGATCGATCGATTGATCGTTTCTGCAAAAAAAAAAAAACTCAAAAGCTTACGTTACCCGGGATTCCCAAGCCGTCTCCGATCCAAGTACTAACCGGGCGCATCGTTGCTTGACTTGCCAGATCGGACGGGATGGCGTATTTTCAACGAGCTATGAACGTAAGCGAGAGGGTTGCTATTTTCTTGGGTGATCCGTCAAGAATTCTTGATCAAATGAATGGAAATTTTGCGTGCAAATGGCTGTACAACTTTTATTTGCGCGACAATTTCCGAACCGTGAAAGCGAAAACATGGGGAAAGATATATGGCTACATCTAGACGCGACTGCACACGGAGTGATGGACTCGGAAGCGCGTGGGTCTGCTATAAGTAGTTTTTGATAACAAAACTTGCGCCTTCTGGAATCATTGATTTCATCATCGATATCCGGCTATGACACGAATCAGCGTGATAGAGTGGGCTTACTGACTGTCCGTTCCTCCCTCCTCCCTTCTCTTCCTCCCTCTCTCTCCGTCTCCCTCTCTCTCTCTCTATCTGTCTATCTCTCTTCTCCCTCTCTCTCTCTATCGATCGATCGATTGATCGTTTCTGCAAAAAAAAAAACTCAAAAGCTTACGTTACCCGGGATTCCCAAGCCGTCTCCGATCCAAGTACTAACCGGGCGCATCGTTGCTTGACTTGCCAGATCGGACGGGATGGCGTATTTTCAACGAGCTATGAACGTAAGCGAGAGGGTTGCTATTTTCTTGGGTGATCCGTCAAGAATTCTTGATCAAATGAATGGAAATTTTGCGTGCAAATGGCTGTACAACTTTTATTTGCGCGACAATTTCCGAACCGTGAAAGCGAAAACATGGGGAAAGATATATGGCTACATCTAGACGCGACTGCACACGGAGTGATGGACTCGGAAGCGCGTGGGTCTGCTATAAGTAGTTTTTGATAACAAAACTTGCGCCTTCTGGAATCATTGATTTCATCATCGATATCCGGCTATGACACGAATCAGCGTGATAGAGTGGGCTTACTGACTGTCCGTTCCTCCCTCCTCCCTTCTCTTCCTCCCTCTCTCTCCGTCTCCCTCTCTCTCTCTATCTGTCTATCTCTCTTCTCCCTCTCTCTCTCTATCGATCGATCGATTGATCGTTTCTGCAAAAAAAAAAACTCAAAAGCTTACGTTACCCGGGATTCCCAAGCCGTCTCCGATCCAAGTACTAACCGGGCGCATCGTTGCTTGACTTGCCAGATCGGACGGGATGGCGTATTTTCAACGAGCTATGAACGTAAGCGAGAGGGTTGCTATTTTCTTGGGTGATCCGTCAAGAATTCTTGATCAAATGAATGGAAATTTTGCGTGCAAATGGCTGTACAACTTTTATTTGCGCGACAATTTCCGAACCGTGAAAGCGAAAACATGGGGAAAGATATATGGCTACATCTAGACGCGACTGCACACGGAGTGATGGACTCGGAAGCGCGTGGGTCTGCTATAAGTAGTTTTTGATAACAAAACTTGCGCCTTCTGGAATCATTGATTTCATCATCGATATCCGGCTATGACACGAATCAGCGTGATAGAGTGGGCTTACTGACTGTCCGTTCCTCCCTCCTCCCTTCTCTTCCTCCCTCTCTCTCCGTCTCCCTCTCTCTCTCTCTATCTGTCTATCTCTCTTCTCCCTCTCTCTCTCTATCGATCGATCGATTGATCGTTTCTGCAAAAAAAAAACTCAAAAGCTTACGTTACCCGGGATTCCCAAGCCGTCTCCGATCCAAGTACTAACCGGGCGCATCGTTGCTTGACTTGCCAGATCGGACGGGATGGCGTATTTTCAACGAGCTATGAACGTAAGCGAGAGGGTTGCTATTTTCTTGGGTGATCCGTCAAGAATTCTTGATCAAATGAATGGAAATTTTGCGTGCAAATGGCTGTACAACTTTTATTTGCGCGACAATTTCCGAACCGTGAAAGCGAAAACATGGGGAAAGATATATGGCTACATCTAGACGCGACTGCACACGGAGTGATGGACTCGGAAGCGCGTGGGTCTGCTATAAGTAGTTTTTGATAACAAAACTTGCGCCTTCTGGAATCATTGATTTCATCATCGATATCCGGCTATGACACGAATCAGCGTGATAGAGTGGGCTTACTGACTGTCCGTTCCTCCCTCCTCCCTTCTCTTCCTCCCTCTCTCTCCGTCTCCCTCTCTCTCTCTATCTGTCTATCTCTCTTCTCCCTCTCTCTCTCTATCGATCGATCGATTGATCGTTTCTGCAAAAAAAAAACTCAAAAGCTTACGTTACCCGGGATTCCCAAGCCGTCTCCGATCCAAGTACTAACCGGGCGCATCGTTGCTTGACTTGCCAGATCGGACGGGATGGCGTATTTTCAACGAGCTATGAACGTAAGCGAGAGGGTTGCTATTTTCTTGGGTGATCCGTCAAGAATTCTTGATCAAATGAATGGAAATTTTGCGTGCAAATGGCTGTACAACTTTTATTTGCGCGACAATTTCCGAACCGTGAAAGCGAAAACATGGGGAAAGATATATGGCTACATCTAGACGCGACTGCACACGGAGTGATGGACTCGGAAGCGCGTGGGTCTGCTATAAGTAGTTTTTGATAACAAAACTTGCGCCTTCTGGAATCATTGATTTCATCATCGATATCCGGCTATGACACGAATCAGCGTGATAGAGTGGGCTTACTGACTGTCCGTTCCTCCCTCCTCCCTTCTCTTCCTCCCTCTCTCTCCGTCTCCCTCTCTCTCTCTATCTGTCTATCTCTCTTCTCCCTCTCTCTCTCTATCGATCGATCGATTGATCGTTTCTGCAAAAAAAAAAACTCAAAAGCTTACGTTACCCGGGATTCCCAAGCCGTCTCCGATCCAAGTACTAACCGGGCGCATCGTTGCTTGACTTGCCAGATCGGACGGGATGGCGTATTTTCAACGAGCTATGAACGTAAGCGAGAGGGTTGCTATTTTCTTGGGTGATCCGTCAAGAATTCTTGATCAAATGAATGGAAATTTTGCGTGCAAATGGCTGTACAACTTTTATTTGCGCGACAATTTCCGAACCGTGAAAGCGAAAACATGGGGAAAGATATATGGCTACATCTAGACGCGACTGCACACGGAGTGATGGACTCGGAAGCGCGTGGGTCTGCTATAAGTAGTTTTTGATAACAAAACTTGCGCCTTCTGGAATCATTGATTTCATCATCGATATCCGGCTATGACACGAATCAGCGTGATAGAGTGGGCTTACTGACTGTCCGTTCCTCCCTCCTCCCTTCTCTTCCTCCCTCTCTCTCCGTCTCCCTCTCTCTCTCTATCTGTCTATCTCTCTTCTCCCTCTCTCTCTCTATCGATCGATCGATTGATCGTTTCTGCAAAAAAAAAAACTCAAAAGCTTACGTTACCCGGGATTCCCAAGCCGTCTCCGATCCAAGTACTAACCGGGCGCATCGTTGCTTGACTTGCCAGATCGGACGGGATGGCGTATTTTCAACGAGCTATGAACGTAAGCGAGAGGGTTGCTATTTTCTTGGGTGATCCGTCAAGAATTCTTGATCAAATGAATGGAAATTTTGCGTGCAAATGGCTGTACAACTTTTATTTGCGCGACAATTTCCGAACCGTGAAAGCGAAAACATGGGGAAAGATATATGGCTACATCTAGACGCGACTGCACACGGAGTGATGGACTCGGAAGCGCGTGGGTCTGCTATAAGTAGTTTTTGATAACAAAACTTGCGCCTTCTGGAATCATTGATTTCATCATCGATATCCGGCTATGACACGAATCAGCGTGATAGAGTGGGCTTACTGACTGTCCGTTCCTCCCTCCTCCCTTCTCTTCCTCCCTCTCTCTCCGTCTCCCTCTCTCTCTCTATCTGTCTATCTCTCTTCTCCCTCTCTCTCTCTATCGATCGATCGATTGATCGTTTCTGCAAAAAAAAAAAACTCAAAAGCTTACGTTACCCGGGATTCCCAAGCCGTCTCCGATCCAAGTACTAACCGGGCGCATCGTTGCTTGACTTGCCAGATCGGACGGGATGGCGTATTTTCAACGAGCTATGAACGTAAGCGAGAGGGTTGCTATTTTCTTGGGTGATCCGTCAAGAATTCTTGATCAAATGAATGGAAATTTTGCGTGCAAATGGCTGTACAACTTTTATTTGCGCGACAATTTCCGAACCGTGAAAGCGAAAACATGGGGAAAGATATATGGCTACATCTAGACGCGACTGCACACGGAGTGATGGACTCGGAAGCGCGTGGGTCTGCTATAAGTAGTTTTTGATAACAAAACTTGCGCCTTCTGGAATCATTGATTTCATCATCGATATCCGGCTATGACACGAATCAGCGTGATAGAGTGGGCTTACTGACTGTCCGTTCCTCCCTCCTCCCTTCTCTTCCTCCCTCTCTCTCCGTCTCCCTCTCTCTCTCTCTATCTGTCTATCTCTCTTCTCCCTCTCTCTCTCTATCGATCGATCGATTGATCGTTTCTGCAAAAAAAAAACTCAAAAGCTTACGTTACCCGGGATTCCCAAGCCGTCTCCGATCCAAGTACTAACCGGGCGCATCGTTGCTTGACTTGCCAGATCGGACGGGATGGCGTATTTTCAACGAGCTATGAACGTAAGCGAGAGGGTTGCTATTTTCTTGGGTGATCCGTCAAGAATTCTTGATCAAATGAATGGAAATTTTGCGTGCAAATGGCTGTACAACTTTTATTTGCGCGACAATTTCCGAACCGTGAAAGCGAAAACATGGGGAAAGATATATGGCTACATCTAGACGCGACTGCACACGGAGTGATGGACTCGGAAGCGCGTGGGTCTGCTATAAGTAGTTTTTGATAACAAAACTTGCGCCTTCTGGAATCATTGATTTCATCATCGATATCCGGCTATGACACGAATCAGCGTGATAGAGTGGGCTTACTGACTGTCCGTTCCTCCCTCCTCCCTTCTCTTCCTCCCTCTCTCTCCGTCTCCCTCTCTCTCTCTATCTGTCTATCTCTCTTCTCCCTCTCTCTCTCTATCGATCGATCGATTGATCGTTTCTGCAAAAAAAAAAAACTCAAAAGCTTACGTTACCCGGGATTCCCAAGCCGTCTCCGATCCAAGTACTAACCGGGCGCATCGTTGCTTGACTTGCCAGATCGGACGGGATGGCGTATTTTCAACGAGCTATGAACGTAAGCGAGAGGGTTGCTATTTTCTTGGGTGATCCGTCAAGAATTCTTGATCAAATGAATGGAAATTTTGCGTGCAAATGGCTGTACAACTTTTATTTGCGCGACAATTTCCGAACCGTGAAAGCGAAAACATGGGGAAAGATATATGGCTACATCTAGACGCGACTGCACACGGAGTGATGGACTCGGAAGCGCGTGGGTCTGCTATAAGTAGTTTTTGATAACAAAACTTGCGCCTTCTGGAATCATTGATTTCATCATCGATATCCGGCTATGACACGAATCAGCGTGATAGAGTGGGCTTACTGACTGTCCGTTCCTCCCTCCTCCCTTCTCTTCCTCCCTCTCTCTCCGTCTCCCTCTCTCTCTCTCTATCTGTCTATCTCTCTTCTCCCTCTCTCTCTCTATCGATCGATCGATTGATCGTTTCTGCAAAAAAAAAACTCAAAAGCTTACGTTACCCGGGATTCCCAAGCCGTCTCCGATCCAAGTACTAACCGGGCGCATCGTTGCTTGACTTGCCAGATCGGACGGGATGGCGTATTTTCAACGAGCTATGAACGTAAGCGAGAGGGTTGCTATTTTCTTGGGTGATCCGTCAAGAATTCTTGATCAAATGAATGGAAATTTTGCGTGCAAATGGCTGTACAACTTTTATTTGCGCGACAATTTCCGAACCGTGAAAGCGAAAACATGGGGAAAGATATATGGCTACATCTAGACGCGACTGCACACGGAGTGATGGACTCGGAAGCGCGTGGGTCTGCTATAAGTAGTTTTTGATAACAAAACTTGCGCCTTCTGGAATCATTGATTTCATCATCGATATCCGGCTATGACACGAATCAGCGTGATAGAGTGGGCTTACTGACTGTCCGTTCCTCCCTCCTCCCTTCTCTTCCTCCCTCTCTCTCCGTCTCCCTCTCTCTCTCTATCTGTCTATCTCTCTTCTCCCTCTCTCTCTCTATCGATCGATCGATTGATCGTTTCTGCAAAAAAAAAAACTCAAAAGCTTACGTTACCCGGGATTCCCAAGCCGTCTCCGATCCAAGTACTAACCGGGCGCATCGTTGCTTGACTTGCCAGATCGGACGGGATGGCGTATTTTCAACGAGCTATGAACGTAAGCGAGAGGGTTGCTATTTTCTTGGGTGATCCGTCAAGAATTCTTGATCAAATGAATGGAAATTTTGCGTGCAAATGGCTGTACAACTTTTATTTGCGCGACAATTTCCGAACCGTGAAAGCGAAAACATGGGGAAAGATATATGGCTACATCTAGACGCGACTGCACACGGAGTGATGGACTCGGAAGCGCGTGGGTCTGCTATAAGTAGTTTTTGATAACAAAACTTGCGCCTTCTGGAATCATTGATTTCATCATCGATATCCGGCTATGACACGAATCAGCGTGATAGAGTGGGCTTACTGACTGTCCGTTCCTCCCTCCTCCCTTCTCTTCCTCCCTCTCTCTCCGTCTCCCTCTCTCTCTCTCTATCTGTCTATCTCTCTTCTCCCTCTCTCTCTCTATCGATCGATCGATTGATCGTTTCTGCAAAAAAAAAAACTCAAAAGCTTACGTTACCCGGGATTCCCAAGCCGTCTCCGATCCAAGTACTAACCGGGCGCATCGTTGCTTGACTTGCCAGATCGGACGGGATGGCGTATTTTCAACGAGCTATGAACGTAAGCGAGAGGGTTGCTATTTTCTTGGGTGATCCGTCAAGAATTCTTGATCAAATGAATGGAAATTTTGCGTGCAAATGGCTGTACAACTTTTATTTGCGCGACAATTTCCGAACCGTGAAAGCGAAAACATGGGGAAAGATATATGGCTACATCTAGACGCGACTGCACACGGAGTGATGGACTCGGAAGCGCGTGGGTCTGCTATAAGTAGTTTTTGATAACAAAACTTGCGCCTTCTGGAATCATTGATTTCATCATCGATATCCGGCTATGACACGAATCAGCGTGATAGAGTGGGCTTACTGACTGTCCGTTCCTCCCTCCTCCCTTCTCTTCCTCCCTCTCTCTCCGTCTCCCTCTCTCTCTCTATCTGTCTATCTCTCTTCTCCCTCTCTCTCTCTATCGATCGATCGATTGATCGTTTCTGCAAAAAAAAAAACTCAAAAGCTTACGTTACCCGGGATTCCCAAGCCGTCTCCGATCCAAGTACTAACCGGGCGCATCGTTGCTTGACTTGCCAGATCGGACGGGATGGCGTATTTTCAACGAGCTATGAACGTAAGCGAGAGGGTTGCTATTTTCTTGGGTGATCCGTCAAGAATTCTTGATCAAATGAATGGAAATTTTGCGTGCAAATGGCTGTACAACTTTTATTTGCGCGACAATTTCCGAACCGTGAAAGCGAAAACATGGGGAAAGATATATGGCTACATCTAGACGCGACTGCACACGGAGTGATGGACTCGGAAGCGCGTGGGTCTGCTATAAGTAGTTTTTGATAACAAAACTTGCGCCTTCTGGAATCATTGATTTCATCATCGATATCCGGCTATGACACGAATCAGCGTGATAGAGTGGGCTTACTGACTGTCCGTTCCTCCCTCCTCCCTTCTCTTCCTCCCTCTCTCTCCGTCTCCCTCTCTCTCTCTATCTGTCTATCTCTCTTCTCCCTCTCTCTCTCTATCGATCGATCGATTGATCGTTTCTGCAAAAAAAAAACTCAAAAGCTTACGTTACCCGGGATTCCCAAGCCGTCTCCGATCCAAGTACTAACCGGGCGCATCGTTGCTTGACTTGCCAGATCGGACGGGATGGCGTATTTTCAACGAGCTATGAACGTAAGCGAGAGGGTTGCTATTTTCTTGGGTGATCCGTCAAGAATTCTTGATCAAATGAATGGAAATTTTGCGTGCAAATGGCTGTACAACTTTTATTTGCGCGACAATTTCCGAACCGTGAAAGCGAAAACATGGGGAAAGATATATGGCTACATCTAGACGCGACTGCACACGGAGTGATGGACTCGGAAGCGCGTGGGTCTGCTATAAGTAGTTTTTGATAACAAAACTTGCGCCTTCTGGAATCATTGATTTCATCATCGATATCCGGCTATGACACGAATCAGCGTGATAGAGTGGGCTTACTGACTGTCCGTTCCTCCCTCCTCCCTTCTCTTCCTCCCTCTCTCTCCGTCTCCCTCTCTCTCTCTCTATCTGTCTATCTCTCTTCTCCCTCTCTCTCTCTATCGATCGATCGATTGATCGTTTCTGCAAAAAAAAAAAAAACTCAAAAGCTTACGTTACCCGGGATTCCCAAGCCGTCTCCGATCCAAGTACTAACCGGGCGCATCGTTGCTTGACTTGCCAGATCGGACGGGATGGCGTATTTTCAACGAGCTATGAACGTAAGCGAGAGGGTTGCTATTTTCTTGGGTGATCCGTCAAGAATTCTTGATCAAATGAATGGAAATTTTGCGTGCAAATGGCTGTACAACTTTTATTTGCGCGACAATTTCCGAACCGTGAAAGCGAAAACATGGGGAAAGATATATGGCTACATCTAGACGCGACTGCACACGGAGTGATGGACTCGGAAGCGCGTGGGTCTGCTATAAGTAGTTTTTGATAACAAAACTTGCGCCTTCTGGAATCATTGATTTCATCATCGATATCCGGCTATGACACGAATCAGCGTGATAGAGTGGGCTTACTGACTGTCCGTTCCTCCCTCCTCCCTTCTCTTCCTCCCTCTCTCTCCGTCTCCCTCTCTCTCTCTATCTGTCTATCTCTCTTCTCCCTCTCTCTCTCTATCGATCGATCGATTGATCGTTTCTGCAAAAAAAAAAACTCAAAAGCTTACGTTACCCGGGATTCCCAAGCCGTCTCCGATCCAAGTACTAACCGGGCGCATCGTTGCTTGACTTGCCAGATCGGACGGGATGGCGTATTTTCAACGAGCTATGAACGTAAGCGAGAGGGTTGCTATTTTCTTGGGTGATCCGTCAAGAATTCTTGATCAAATGAATGGAAATTTTGCGTGCAAATGGCTGTACAACTTTTATTTGCGCGACAATTTCCGAACCGTGAAAGCGAAAACATGGGGAAAGATATATGGCTACATCTAGACGCGACTGCACACGGAGTGATGGACTCGGAAGCGCGTGGGTCTGCTATAAGTAGTTTTTGATAACAAAACTTGCGCCTTCTGGAATCATTGATTTCATCATCGATATCCGGCTATGACACGAATCAGCGTGATAGAGTGGGCTTACTGACTGTCCGTTCCTCCCTCCTCCCTTCTCTTCCTCCCTCTCTCTCCGTCTCCCTCTCTCTCTCTCTATCTGTCTATCTCTCTTCTCCCTCTCTCTCTCTATCGATCGATCGATTGATCGTTTCTGCAAAAAAAAAAACTCAAAAGCTTACGTTACCCGGGATTCCCAAGCCGTCTCCGATCCAAGTACTAACCGGGCGCATCGTTGCTTGACTTGCCAGATCGGACGGGATGGCGTATTTTCAACGAGCTATGAACGTAAGCGAGAGGGTTGCTATTTTCTTGGGTGATCCGTCAAGAATTCTTGATCAAATGAATGGAAATTTTGCGTGCAAATGGCTGTACAACTTTTATTTGCGCGACAATTTCCGAACCGTGAAAGCGAAAACATGGGGAAAGATATATGGCTACATCTAGACGCGACTGCACACGGAGTGATGGACTCGGAAGCGCGTGGGTCTGCTATAAGTAGTTTTTGATAACAAAACTTGCGCCTTCTGGAATCATTGATTTCATCATCGATATCCGGCTATGACACGAATCAGCGTGATAGAGTGGGCTTACTGACTGTCCGTTCCTCCCTCCTCCCTTCTCTTCCTCCCTCTCTCTCCGTCTCCCTCTCTCTCTCTATCTGTCTATCTCTCTTCTCCCTCTCTCTCTCTATCGATCGATCGATTGATCGTTTCTGCAAAAAAAAAACTCAAAAGCTTACGTTACCCGGGATTCCCAAGCCGTCTCCGATCCAAAGTACTAACCGGGCGCATCGTTGCTTGACTTGCCAGATCGGACGGGATGGCGTATTTTTCAACGAGCTATGAACGTAAGCGAGAGGGTTGCTATTTCTTGGGGTGATCCGTCAAGATTCTTGATCAAATGAATGGAAATTTTGCGTGCAAATGGCTGTACAACTTTTATTTGCGCGACAATTTCGAACCGTGAAAGCGAAAACATGGGGAAAGATATATGGCTACATCTAGACGCGACTGCACACGGAGTGATGGACTCGGAAGCGCGTGGGTCTGCTATAAGTAGTTTTGATAACAAAACTTGCGCCTTCTGGAATCATTGATTTCATCATCGATATCCGGCTATGACACGAATCAGCGTGATAGAGTGGGCTTACTGACTGTCCGTTCCTCCCTCCTCCATTCTCTTCCTCCCTCTCTCTCCGTCTCCCTCTCTCTCTCTATCTGTCTATCTCTCTTCTCCCTCTCTCTCTCTATCGATCGATCGATTGATCGTTTCTGCAAAAAAAAAAAAACTCAAAAGCTTACGTTACCCGGGATTCCAACCGTCTCCGATCCAAGTACTAACCGGGCGCATCGTTGCTTGACTTGCCAGATCGACGTGGATGGCGTATTTTCAACGAGCTATGAACGTAAGCGAGAGGGTTGCTATTTTCTTGGGTGATCCGTCAAGAATTCTTGATCAAATGAATGGAAATTTTGCGTGCAAATGGCTGTACAACTTTTATTGCGCGACAATTTCCGAACCGTGAAAGCGAAAACATGGGAAAGATATATGGCTACATCTAGACGCGACTGCACACGGAGTGATGGACTCGGAGCGCGTGGGTCTGCTATAATGTAGGTTTTTGATAACAAAACTTGCGCCTTCTGAATCATTGATTTCATCATCGATATCCGGCTATGACACGAATCAGCGTGATAGAGTGGGCTTACTGACTGTCCGTTCCTCCCTCCTCCCTTCTCTTCCTCCCTCTCTCTCCGTCTCCCTCTCTCTCTCTCTATCTGTCTATCTCTCTTCTCCTCTCTCTCTCTATCGATCGATCGATTGATCGTTTCTGCAAAAAAAAACTCAAAAGCTACGTTACCCGGGATTCCCAAGCCGTCTCCGATCCAAGTACTAACCGGGCGCATCGTTGCTTGACTTGCCAGATCGGACGGGATGGCGTATTTTCAACGAGCTATGAACGTAAGCGAGAGGGTTGCTATTTTCTTGGGTGATCCGTCAAGAATTCTTGATCAAATGAATGGAAATTTTGCGTGCAAATGGCTGTACAACTTTTATTTTGCGCGACAATTTCCGAACCGTGAAAGCGAAAACATGGGAAAGATATATGGCTACATCTAGACGCGAACTGCACACGGAGTGATGGACTCGGAAGCGCGTGGGTCTGCTATAAGTAGTTTTTGATAACAAAACTTGCGCCTCTGGAATCATTGATTTCATCATCGATATCCGGCTATGACACGAATCAGCGTGATAGAGTGGGCTACTGACTGTCCGTTCCTCCCTCCTCCCTTCTCTTCCTCCTCTCTCTCCGTCTCCTCTCTCTCTCTATCTGTCTATCTCTCTTCTCTCCCTCTCTCTCTCTATCGATCGATCGATTGATCGTTTCTGCAAAAAAAAAACTCAAAAGCTTACGTTACCCGGGAGTTCCCAAGCCGTCTCCGATCCAAGTACTAACCGGGCGCATCGTTGCTTGACTTGCCAGATCGGACGGGATGGCGTATTTTTCAACGAGCTATGAACGTAAGCGAGAGGGTTGCTATTTTCTTGGGTGATCCGTCAAGAATTTCTTGATACAAATGAATGGAAATTTGCGTGGCAAATGGCTTGTACAACTTTTATTTGCGCGACAATTCCGAACCGTGAAAGCGAGGAAACATGGGGAAAGATATATGGCTACATCTAGACGCGACTGCACACGGAGTGATGGACTCGGGAA
>CAWZYM010000196.1:500000-616379 GCA_963966185.1 Rhabditoides inermis | reverse complement strand
GGAACTGACACAGTGATTCCTCCTTATTCTGTTATTTCTCTGATCTAGTTCGATCACGATTCGAACACATCTGGAAGAAAATATTTTTGCATAAATGCCATAATTAGCATAACTGGGAAGTCACAACTCCCGGACTGTTTCTCTACGCTCTCTAGAGTGGAACTGACACAGTGATTCCTCCTTATTCTGTTATTTCTCTGATCTAGTTCGATCACGATTCGAACACATTTGGAAGAAATAAGTTTTGCATAAATGCCATATTTAGCAGAACTGGGAAGTCACAACTACCGGACTGCTTCTCTACGCTCTCTAGAGTGGATCTGACACAGTGATTTCTCCTCATTCTGTTATTTCTCTGATCTAGTTCGATCACGATTCGAACACATTTGGAAGAAAATAGTTTTGCATAAACGCCATAATTAGCAGAACTGAGAAGTCACAACTCCCGGACTGCTTCTCTACGCTCTCTAGAGTGGAACTGACACAGTGATTCCTCCTCATTCTGTTGTTTCTCAGATCTAGTTCGATCACGATTCGAACACATCTGGAAAAAAATATTTTTGCATAAATGCCATAATTAGCAGAACTGGGAAGTCACAACTCCCGGACTGCTTCTTTACGCTCTCTAGAATGGATCTGACACAGTGATTCCTCCTCATTCTGTTATTTCTCTGATCTAGTTCGATCACGATTCGAACACATTTGGAAGAAAATAGTTTTGCATAAATGCCATAATTAGCAGAACTGGGAAGTCACAACTCCCGGACTGCTTCTCTACGCTCTCTAGAGTGGAACTGACACAGTGATTTTTCCTTATTCTGTTATTTCTCTGATCTAGTTCGATCACGATTCGAACACATATGGAAGAAAATAGTTTTGCATAAATGCCATAATTAGCAGAGCTGGGAAGTCACTACTCCCGGACTGCTTTTCTACGCTCTCTAGAGTGGAACTGACACAGTGATTCCTCCTTATTCTATTATTTCTCTGATCTAGTTCGATCACGATTCGAACACATCTGGAAGAAAATATTTTTGCATAAATGCCATAATTAGCAGAACTGGGAAGTCACAACTCCCGGACTGCTTCTCTACGATCTCTAGAGTGGAACTGACACAGTGATTCCTCCTTATTCTGTTATTTCTCTGATCTAATTCGATCACGATTCGAACACATTTGGAAGAAAATAGTTTTGCATAAATTCCATTATTAGCAGAACTGGGAAGTCACAACTACCGGACTGCTTCTCTACGCTCTCTAGAGTGGAACTGACACAGTGATTCCTCCTTTTTCTGTTATTTCTTTGATCTAGTTCGATCACGATTCGAACACATCTGGAAGAAAATATTTTTGCATAAATGCCATAATTAGCAGAACTGGGAAGTCACAACTCCGGACTGCTTCTCTACGTTCTCTAGAGTGGATCTGACACAGTGATTCCTCCTTATTCTGTTATTTCTCTGATCTAGTTCGATCACGATTCGAACACATCTGGAAGAAAATATTTTTGCCATAAATGCCATAATTAGCATAACTGGGAAGTCACAACTCCCGGACTGCTTCTCTACGCTCTCTAGAGTGGAACTGACACAGTGATTCCTCCTTATTCTGTTATTTCTCTGATCTAGTTCGATCACGATTCGAACACATTTGATAGAAAATACTTTTGCATAAATGTCAAAATTAGCAGAACTGGGAAGTCACAGTTTCCGGACAGCTTTTCTACGCTCTCTAAAATGAAACTGACACAGTGATTCCTTCTTGTTCTGTTAATTCTCTGATCTAGTTCGATCACAATTCGAACACATCTGGAAGGATATAGTTTTGCATAAATGTCCTAATTAGCAGAACTGGGAAGTCACAACTCCCGGACTGCTTCTCTACGCTCTCTAGAGTGGAACTGACACAGTGATTCCTCCTTATTCTGTTATTTCTCTGATCTAGTTCGATCACGATTCGAACACATTTGGAAGAAAATACTTTTGCATAAATGCCAAAATTAGCAGAACTGGGAAGTCACAGTTTCCGGACAGCTTTTCTACGGTCTCTAAAGTGAAACTGACACAGTGATTCCTTCTTGTTCTGTTAATTCTCTGATCTAGTTCGATCACAATTCGAACACATCTGGAAGGATATAGTTTTGCATAAATGTCCTAATTTGCAGAACTGGGAAGTCACATCTCCCGGACTGCTTCTCTACGCTCTCTAGACTGGAACTGACACAGTGATTCCTCTTCATTCTGTTATTTCTCTGATCTAGTTCGATCACGATTCGAACACATCTGGAAGAAAATATTTTTGCATAAATGCCATAATTAGCAGAACTGGGAAGTCACAACTCCCGGACTGCTTCTCTACGCTCTCTAGAAGGAAACTGACACAGTGATTCCTCCCTATTCTGTTATTTCTCTGATCTAGTTCGATCACGATTCGAACACATTTGGAAGAAATAAGTTTTGCATAAATGCCATATTTAGCAGAACTGAGAAGTCACAACTCCCGGACTGCTTCTCTACGCTCTCTAGAGTGGAACTGACACAGTGATTCCTCCTCATTCTGTTGTTTCTCAGATCTAGTTCGATCACGATTCGAACACATCTGAAGAAAATATTTTTGCATAAATGCCATAATTAGCAGAACTGGGAAGTCACAACTCCCGGACTGCTTCTCTACGCTCTCTAGAGTGGAACTGACACAGTGATTTTTCCTTATTCTGTTATTTCTCTGATCTAGTTCGATCACGATTCGAACACATATGGAAGAAAATAGTTTTGCATAAATGCCATAATTAGCAGAGCTGGGAAGTCACTACTCCCGGACTGCTTTTCTACGCTCTCTAGAGTGGAACTGACACAGTGATTCCTCCTTATTCTATTATTTCTCTGATCTAGTTCGATCACGATTCGAACACATTTGGAAGAAAATAGTTTTGCATAAATTCCATAATTAGCAGAACTGGGAAGTCACAACTACCGGACTGCTTCTCTACGCTCTCTAGAGTGGAACTGACACAGTGATTCCTCCTTATTCTGTTATTTCTCTGATCTAGTTCGATCACGATTCGAACACATCTGGAAGAAAAT
Source organism: Rhabditoides inermis (assembly GCA_963966185.1). Classification (NCBI taxonomy): domain Eukaryota; kingdom Metazoa; phylum Nematoda; class Chromadorea; order Rhabditida; family Rhabditidae; genus Rhabditoides; species Rhabditoides inermis. The sequence continues at coordinate 613,296 of CAWZYM010000196.1, read as the reverse complement.
ATTTTTGCATAAATGCCATAATTAGCAGAACTGGGAAGTCACAACTCCCGGACTGCTTCTCTACGCTCTCTAGAAGGAAACTGACACAGTGATTCCTCCCTATTCTGTTATTTCTCTGATCTAGTTCGATCACGATTCGAACACATTTGGAAGAAATAAGTTTGCATAAATGCCATATTTAGCAGAACTGAGAAGTCACAACTCCCGGACTGCTTCTCTACGCTCTCTAGAGTGGAACTGACACAGTGATTCCTCCTCATTCTGTTGTTTCTCAGATCTAGTTCGATCACGATTCGAACACATCTGGAAGAAAATATTTTTGCATAAATGCCATAATTAGCAGAACTGGGAAGTCACAACTCCCGGACTGCTTCTCTACGCTCTCTAGAGTGGAACTGACACAGTGATTTTTCCTTATTCTGTTATTTCTCTGATCTAGTTCGATCACGATTCGAACACATATGGAAGAAAATAGTTTTGCATAAATGCCATAATTAGCAGAGCTGGGAAGTCACTACTCCCGGACTGCTTTTCTACGCTCTCTAGAGTGGAACTGACACAGTGATTCCTCCTTATTCTATTATTTCTCTGATCTAGTTCGATCACGATTCGAACACATTTGGAAGAAAATAGTTTTGCATAAATTCCATAATTAGCAGAACTGGGAAGTCACAACTACCGGACTGCTTCTCTACGCTCTCTAGAGTGGAACTGACACAGTGATTCCTCCTTATTCTGTTATTTCTCTGATCTAGTTCGATCACGATTCGAACACATCTGGAAGAAAATATTTTTGCATAAATGCCATAATTAGCATAACTGGTAAGTCACAACTCCCGGACTGCTTTTCTACGCTCTCTAGAGTGGAACTGACACAGTGATTCCTCCTTATTCTGTTATTTCTCTGATCTAGTTCGATCACGATTCGAACACATTTGGAAGAAATAAGTTTTGCATAAATGCCATATTTAGCAGAACTGAGAAGTCACAACTCCCGGACTGCTTCTCTACGCTCTCTAGAGTGGAACTGACACAGTGATTCTTCTTTATTCTGTTATTTCTCTGATCTAGTTCGATCACGACTCGAACACATTTGGAAGAAATAAGTTTTGCATAAATGCCATAATTAGCAGAACTGGGAAGTCACAACTACCGGACTGCTTTTCTACGCTCTCTAGAGTGGATCTGACGCAGTGATTCCTCCTCATTCTGTTATTTCTCTGATCTAGTTCGATCACGATTCGAACACATTTGGAAGAAAATAGTTTTGCATAAATTCCATAATTAGCAGAACTGGGAAGTCACAACTACCGGACTGCTTCTCTACGCTCTCTAGAGTGGAACTGACACAGTGATTCCTCCTTATTCTGTTATTTCTCTGATCTAGTTCGATCACGATTCGAACACATCTGGAAGAAAATATTTTTGCATAAATGCCATAATTAGCATAACTGGTAAGTCACAACTCCCGGACTGCTTTTCTACGCTCTCTAGAGTGGAACTGACACAGTGATTCCTCCTTATTCTGTTATTTCTCTGATCTAGTTCGATCACGATTCGAACACATTTGGAAAAAATAAGTTTTGCATAAATGCCATATTTAGCAGAACTGAGAAGTCACAACTCCCGGACTGCTTCTCTACGCTCTCTAGAGTGGAACTGACACAGTGATTCCTCCTCATTCTGTTGTTTCTCAGATCTAGTTCGATCACGATTCGAACACATCTGGAAGAAAATATTTTTGCATAAATGCCATAATTAGCAGAACTGGGAAGTCACAACTCCCGGACTGCTTCTCTACGCTCTCTAGAGTGGAACTGACACAGTGATTTTTCCTTATTCTGTTATTTCTCTGATCTAGTTCGATCACGATTCGAACACATATGGAAGAAAATAGTTTTGCATAAATGCCATAATTAGCAGAACTGGGAAGTCACTACTCCCGGACTGCTTTTCTACGCTTTCTAGAGTGGAACTGACACAGTGATTCCTCCTTATTCTGTTATTTCTCTGATCTAGTTCGATCACGATTCGAACACATCTGGAAGAAAATATTTTTGCATAAATGCCATAATTAGCATAACTGGGAAGTCACAACTCCCGGACTGTTTCTCTACGCTCTCTAGAGTGGAACTGACACAGTGATTCCTCCTTATTCTGTTATTTCTCTGATCTAGTTCGATCACGATTCGAACACATTTGGAAGAAATAAGTTTTGCATAAATGCCATATTTAGCAGAACTGGGAAGTCACAACTACCGGACTGCTTCTCTACGCTCTCTAGAGTGGATCTGACACAGTGATTTCTCCTCATTCTGTTATTTCTCTGATCTAGTTCGATCACGATTCGAACACATTTGGAAGAAAATAGTTTTGCATAAATGCCATAATTAGCAGAACTGAGAAGTCACAACTCCCGGACTGCTTCTCTACGCTCTCTAGAGTGGAACTGACACAGTGATTCCTCCTCATTCTGTTGTTTCTCAGATCTAGTTCGATCACGATTCGAACACATCTGGAAAAAAATATTTTTGCATAAATGCCATAATTAGCAGAACTGGGAAGTCACAACTCCCGGACTGCTTCTTTACGCTCTCTAGAATGGATCTGACACAGTGATTCCTCCTCATTCTGTTATTTCTCTGATCTAGTTCGATCACGATTCGAACACATTTGGAAGAAAATAGTTTTGCATAAATGCCATAATTAGCAGAACTGGGAAGTCACAACTCCCGGACTGCTTCTCTACGCTCTCTAGAGTGGAACTGACACAGTGATTTTTCCTTATTCTGTTATTTCTCTGATCTAGTTCGATCACGATTCGAACACATATGGAAGAAAATAGTTTTGCATAAATGCCATAATTAGCAGAGCTGGGAAGTCACTACTCCCGGACTGCTTTTCTACGCTCTCTAGAGTGGAACTGACACAGTGATTCCTCCTTATTCTATTATTTCTCTGATCTAGTTCGATCACGATTCGAACACATCTGGAAGAAAATATTTTTGCATAAATGCCATAATTAGCAGAACTGGGAAGTCACAACTCCCGGACTGCTTCTCTACGATCTCTAGAGTGGAACTGACACAGTGATTCCTCCTTATTCTGTTATTTCTCTGATCTAATTCGATCACGATTCGAACACATTTGGAAGAAAATAGTTTTGCATAAATTCCATTATTAGCAGAACTGGGAAGTCACAACTACCGGACTGCTTCTCTACGCTCTCTAGAGTGGAACTGACACAGTGATTCCTCCTTTTTCTGTTATTTCTTTGATCTAGTTCGATCACGATTCGAACACATCTGGAAGAAAATATTTTTGCATAAATGCCATAATTAGCAGAACTGGGAAGTCACAACTCCCGGACTGCTTCTCTACGTTCTCTAGAGTGGATCTGACACAGTGATTCCTCCTTATTCTGTTATTTCTCTGATCTAGTTCGATCACGATTCGAACACATCTGGAAGAAAATATTTTTGCATAAATGCCATAATTAGCATAACTGGGAAGTCACAACTCCCGGACTGCTTCTCTACGCTCTCTAGAGTGGAACTGACACAGTGATTCCTCCTTATTCTGTTATTTCTCTGATCTAGTTCGATCACGATTCGAACACATTTGATAGAAAATACGTTTGCATAAATGTCAAAATTAGCAGAACTGGGAAGTCACAGTTTCCGGACAGCTTTTCTACGCTCTCTAAAGTGAAACTGACACAGTGATTTCTTCTTGTTCTGTTAATTCTCTGATCTAGTTCGATCACAATTCGAACACATCTGGAAGGATATAGTTTTGCATAAATGTCCTAATTAGCAGAACTGGGAAGTCACAACTCCCGGACTGCTTCTCTACGCTCTCTAGAGTGGAACTGACACAGTGATTCCTCCTTATTCTGTTATTTCTCTGATCTAGTTCGATCACGATTCGAACACATTTGGAAGAAAATACTTTTGCATAAATGCCAAAATTAGCAGAACTGGGAAGTCACAGTTTCCGGACAGCTTTTCTACGGTCTCTAAAGTGAAACTGACACAGTGATTCCTTCTTGTTCTGTTAATTCTCTGATCTAGTTCGATCACAATTCGAACACATCTGGAAGGATATAGTTTTGCATAAATGTCCTAATTAGCAGAACTGGGAAGTCACATCTCCCGGACTGCTTCTCTACGCTCTCTAGACTGGAACTGACACAGTGATTCCTCTTCATTCTGTTATTTCTCTGATCTAGTTCAATCACGATTCGAACACATCTGGAAGAAAATATTTTTGCATAAATGCCATAATTAGCAGAACTGGGAAGTCACAACTCCCGGACTGCTTCTCTACGCTCTCTAGAAGGAAACTGACACAGTGATTCCTCCTTATTCTGTTATTTCTCTGATCTAGTTCGATCACGATTCGAACACATATGGAAGAAAATAGTTTTGCATAAATGCCATAATTAGCAGAACTGGGAAGTCACTACTCCCGGACTGCTTCTCTACGCTCTCTAGAGTGGAACTGACACAGTGATTTTTCCTTATTCTGTTATTTCTCTGATCTAGTTCGATCACGATTCGAACACATCTAGAAGAAAATATTTTTTTGCATAAATTCCATAATTAGCAGAACTGAGAACTCACAACTACCGGACTGCTTCTCTACGCTCTCTAGAGTGGAACTGACACAGTGATTCCTCCTTATTCTGTTATTTCTTTGATCTAGTTCGATCACGATTCGAACACATCTGGAAGAAAATATTTTTGCATAAACGCCATAATTAGCAGAACTGGGAAGTCACAACTCCCGGACTGCTTCTCTACGCTCTCTAGAGTGGAACTGACACAGTGATTCTTCTTTATTCTGTTATTTCTCTGATCTAGTTCGATCACGACTCGAACACATTTGGAAGAAATAAGTTTTGCATAAATGCCATAATTAGCAGAACTGGGAAGTCACAACTACCGGACTGCTTTTCTACGCTCTCTAGAGTGGATCTGACGCAGTGATTCCTCCTCATTCTGTTATTTCTCTGATCTAGTTCGATCACGATTCGAACACATTTGGAAGAAAATAGTTTTGCATAAATTCCATAATTAGCAGAACTGGGAAGTCACAACTACCGGACTGCTTCTCTACGCTCTCTAGAGTGGAACTGACACAGTGATTCCTCCTTATTCTGTTATTTCTCTGATCTAGTTCGATCACGATTCGAACACATCTGGAAGAAAATATTTTTGCATAAATGCCATAATTAGCATAACTGGTAAGTCACAACTCCCGGACTGCTTTTCTACGCTCTCTAGAGTGGAACTGACACAGTGATTCCTCCTTATTCTGTTATTTCTCTGATCTAGTTCGATCACGATTCGAACACATTTGGAAGAAATAAGTTTTGCATAAATGCCATATTTAGCAGAACTGAGAAGTCACAACTCCCGGACTGCTTCTCTACGCTCTCTAGAGTGGAACTGACACAGTGATTCCTCCTCATTCTGTTGTTTCTCAGATCTAGTTCGATCACGATTCGAACACATCTGGAAGAAAATATTTTTGCATAAATGCCATAATTAGCAGAACTGGGAAGTCACAACTCCCGGACTGCTTCTCTACGCTCTCTAGAGTGGAACTGACACAGTGATTTTTCCTTATTCTGTTATTTCTCTGATCTAGTTCGATCACGATTCGAACACATTTGGAAGAAAATAGTTTTGCATAAATTCCATAATTAGCAGAACTGGGAAGTCACAACTACCGGACTGCTTCTCTACGCTCTCTAGAGTGGAACTGACACAGTGATTCCTCCTTATTCTGTTATTTCTCTGATCTAGTTCGATCACGATTCGAACACATCTGGAAGAAAATATTTTTGCATAAATGCCATAATTAGCATAACTGGTAAGTCACAACTCCCGGACTGCTTTTCTACGCTCTCTAGAGTGGAACTGACACAGTGATTCCTCCTTATTCTGTTATTTCTCTGATCTAGTTCGATCACGATTCGAACACATTTGGAAGAAATAAGTTTTGCATAAATGCCATATTTAGCAGAACTGAGAAGTCACAACTCCCGGACTGCTTCTCTACGCTCTCTAGAGTGGAACTGACACAGTGATTCCTCCTCATTCTGTTGTTTCTCAGATCTAGTTCGATCACGATTCGAACACATCTGGAAGAAAATATTTTTGCATAAATGCCATAATTAGCAGAACTGGGAAGTCACAACTCCCGGACTGCTTCTCTACGCTCTCTAGAGTGGAACTGACACAGTGATTTTTCCTTATTCTGTTATTTCTCTGATCTAGTTCGATCACGATTCGAACACATATGGAAGAAAATAGTTTTGCATAAATGCCATAATTAGCAGAGCTGGGAAGTCACTACTCCCGGACTGCTTTTCTACGCTCTCTAGAGTGGAACTGACACAGTGATTCCTCCTTATTCTATTATTTCTCTGATCTAGTTCGATCACGATTCGAACACATTTGGAAGAAAATAGTTTTGCATAAATTCCATAATTAGCAGAACTGGGAAGTCACAACTACCGGACTGCTTCTCTACGCTCTCTAGAGTGGAACTGACACAGTGATTCCTCCTTATTCTGTTATTTCTCTGATCTAGTTCGATCACGATTCGAACACATCTGGAAGAAAATATTTTTGCATAAATGCCATAATTAGCATAACTGGTAAGTCACAACTCCCGGACTGCTTTTCTACGCTCTCTAGAGTGGATCTGACACAGTGATTTCTCCTCATTCTGTTATTTCTCTGATCTAGTTCGATCACGATTCGAACACATTTGGAAGAAAATAGTTTTGCATAAATGCCATAATTAGCAGAACTGAGAAGTCACAACTCCCGGACTGCTTCTCTACGCTCTCTAGAGTGGAACTGACACAGTGATTCCTCCTCATTCTGTTGTTTCTCAGATCTAGTTCGATCACGATTCGAACACATCTGGAAAAAAATATTTTTGCATAAATGCCATAATTAGCAGAACTGGGAAGTCACAACTCCCGGACTGCTTCTTTACGCTCTCTAGAATGGATCTGACACAGTGATTCCTCCTCATTCTGTTATTTCTCTGATCTAGTTCGATCACGATTCGAACACATTTGGAAGAAAATAGTTTTGCATAAATGCCATATTTAGCAGAACTGGGAAGTCACAACTACCGGACTGCTTCTCTACGCTCTCTAGAGTGGATCTGACACAGTGATTTCTCCTCATTCTGTTATTTCTCTGATCTAGTTCGATCACGATTCGAACACATTTGGAAGAAAATAGTTTTGCATAAATGCCATAATTAGCAGAACTGAGAAGTCACAACTCCCGGACTGCTTCTCTACGCTCTCTAGAGTGGAACTGACACAGTGATTCCTCCTCATTCTGTTGTTTCTCAGATCTAGTTCGATCACGATTCGAACACATCTGGAAAAAAATATTTTTGCATAAATGCCATAATTAGCAGAACTGGGAAGTCACAACTCCCGGACTGCTTCTTTACGCTCTCTAGAATGGATCTGACACAGTGATTCCTCCTCATTCTGTTATTTCTCTGATCTAGTTCGATCACGATTCGAACACATTTGGAAGAAAATAGTTTTGCATAAATGCCATAATTAGCAGAGCTGGGAAGTCACTACTCCCGGACTGCTTTTCTACGCTCTCTAGAGTGGAACTGACACAGTGATTCCTCCTTATTCTATTATTTCTCTGATCTAGTTCGATCACGATTCGAACACATCTGGAAGAAAATATTTTTGCATAAATGCCATAATTAGCAGAACTGGGAAGTCACAACTCCCGGACTGCTTCTCTACGATCTCTAGAGTGGAACTGACACAGTGATTCCTCCTTATTCTGTTATTTCTCTGATCTAATTCGATCACGATTCGAACACATTTGGAAGAAAATAGTTTTGCATAAATTCCATTATTAGCAGAACTGGGAAGTCACAACTACCGGACTGCTTCTCTACGCTCTCTAGAGTGGAACTGACACAGTGATTCCTCCTTTTTCTGTTATTTCTTTGATCTAGTTCGATCACGATTCGAACACATCTGGAAGAAAATATTTTTGCATAAATGCCATAATTAGCAGAACTGGGAAGTCACAACTCCCGGACTGCTTCTCTACGTTCTCTAGAGTGGATCTGACACAGTGATTCCTCCTTATTCTGTTATTTCTCTGATCTAGTTCGATCACGATTCGAACACATCTGAAAGAAAATATTTTTGCATAAATGCCATAATTAGCATAACTGGGAAGTCACAACTCCCGGACTGCTTCTCTACGCTCTCTAGAGTGGAACTGACACAGTGATTCCTCCTTATTCTGTTATTTCTCTGATCTAGTTCGATCACGATTCGAACACATTTGATAGAAAATACGTTTGCATAAATGCCAAAATTAGCAGAACTGGGAAGTCACAGTTTCCGGACAGCTTTTCTACGCTCTCTAAAGTGAAACTGACACAGTGATTCCTTCTTGTTCTGTTAATTCTCTGATCTAGTTCGATCACAATTCGAACACATCTGGAAGGATATAGTTTTGCATAAATGTCCTAATTAGCAGAACTGGGAAGTCACAACTCCCGGACTGCTTCTCTACGCTCTCTAGAGTGGAACTGACACAGTGATTCCTCCTTATTCTGTTATTTCTCTGATCTAGTTCGATCACGATTCGAACACATTTGGAAGAAAATACTTTTGCATAAATGCCAAAATTAGCAGAACTGGGAAGTCACTGTTTCCGGACAGCTTTTCTACGGTCTCTTAAGTGAAACTGACACAGTGATTCCTTCTTGTTCTGTTAATTCTCTGATCTAGTTCGATCACAATTCGAACACATCTGGAAGGATATAGTTTTGCATAAATGTCCTAATTAGCAGAACTGGGAAGTCACATCTCCCGGACTGCTTCTCTACGCTCTCTAGACTGGAACTGACACAGTGATTCCTCTTCATTCTGTTATTTCTCTGATCTAGTTCAATCACGATTCGAACACATCTGGAAGAAAATATTTTTGCATAAATGCCATAATTAGCAGAACTGGGAAGTCACAACTCCCGGACTGCTTCTCTACGCTCTCTAGAAGGAAACTGACACAGTGATTCCTCCTTATTCTGTTATTTCTCTGATCTAGTTCGATCACGATTCGAACACATATGGAAGAAAATAGTTTTGCATAAATGCCATAATTAGCAGAACTGGGAAGTCACTACTCCCGGACTGCTTCTCTACGCTCTCTAGAGTGGAACTGACACAGTGATTTTTCCTTATTCTGTTATTTCTCTGATCTAGTTCGATCACGATTCGAACACATCTGGAAGAAAATATTTTTTGCATAAATTCCATAATTAGCAGAACTGAGAACTCACAACTACCGGACTGCTTCTCTACGCTCTCTAGAGTGGAACTGACACAGTGATTCCTCCTTATTCTGTTATTTCTTTGATCTAGTTCGATCACGATTCGAACACATCTGGAAGAAAATATTTTTGCATAAACGCCATAATTAGCAGAACTGGGAAGTCACAACTCCCGGACTGCTTCTCTACGCTCTCTAGAGTGGAACTGACACAGTGATTCTTCTTTATTCTGTTATTTCTCTGATCTAGTTCGATCACGACTCGAACACATTTGGAAGAAATAAGTTTTGCATAAATGCCATAATTAGCAGAACTGGGAAGTCACAACTACCGGACTGCTTTTCTACGCTCTCTAGAGTGGATCTGACGCAGTGATTCCTCCTCATTCTGTTATTTCTCTGATCTAGTTCGATCACGATTCGAACACATTTGGAAGAAAATAGTTTTGCATAAATTCCATAATTAGCAGAACTGGGAAGTCACAACTACCGGACTGCTTCTCTACGCTCTCTAGAGTGGAACTGACACAGTGATTCCTCCTTATTCTGTTATTTCTCTGATCTAGTTCGATCACGATTCGAACACATCTGGAAGAAAATATTTTTGCATAAATGCCATAATTAGCATAACTGGTAAGTCACAACTCCCGGACTGCTTTTCTACGCTCTCTAGAGTGGAACTGACACAGTGATTCCTCCTTATTCTGTTATTTCTCTGATCTAGTTCGATCACGATTCGAACACATTTGGAAGAAATAAGTTTTGCATAAATGCCATATTTAGCAGAACTGAGAAGTCACAACTCCCGGACTGCTTCTCTACGCTCTCTAGAGTGGAACTGACACAGTGATTCCTCCTCATTCTGTTGTTTCTCAGATCTAGTTCGATCACGATTCGAACACATCTGGAAGAAAATATTTTTGCATAAATGCCATAATTAGCAGAACTGGGAAGTCACAACTCCCGGACTGCTTCTCTACGCTCTCTAGAGTGGAACTGACACAGTGATTTTTCCTTATTCTGTTATTTCTCTGATCTAGTTCGATCACGATTCGAACACATATGGAAGAAAATAGTTTTGCATAAATGCCATAATTAGCAGAGCTGGGAAGTCACTACTCCCGGACTGCTTTTCTACGCTCTCTAGAGTGGAACTGACACAGTGATTCCTCCTTATTCTATTATTTCTCTGATCTAGTTCGATCACGATTCGAACACATTTGGAAGAAAATAGTTTTGCATAAATTCCATAATTAGCAGAACTGGGAAGTCACAACTACCGGACTGCTTCTCTACGCTCTCTAGAGTGGAACTGACACAGTGATTCCTCCTTATTCTGTTATTTCTCTGATCTAGTTCGATCACGATTCGAACACATCTGGAAGAAAATATTTTTGCATAAATGCCATAATTAGCATAACTGGTAAGTCACAACTCCCGGACTGCTTTTCTACGCTCTCTAGAGTGGAACTGACACAGTGATTCCTCCTTATTCTGTTATTTCTCTGATCTAGTTCGATCACGATTCGAACACATTTGGAAGAAATAAGTTTTGCATAAATGCCATATTTAGCAGAACTGAGAAGTCACAACTCCCGGACTGCTTCTCTACGCTCTCTAGAGTGGAACTGACACAGTGATTCTTCTTTATTCTGTTATTTCTCTGATCTAGTTCGATCACGACTCGAACACATTTGGAAGAAATAAGTTTTGCATAAATGCCATAATTAGCAGAACTGGGAAGTCACAACTACCGGACTGCTTTTCTACGCTCTCTAGAGTGGATCTGACGCAGTGATTCCTCCTCATTCTGTTATTTCTCTGATCTAGTTCGATCACGATTCGAACACATTTGGAAGAAAATAGTTTTGCATAAATTCCATAATTAGCAGAACTGGGAAGTCACAACTACCGGACTGCTTCTCTACGCTCTCTAGAGTGGAACTGACACAGTGATTCCTCCTTATTCTGTTATTTCTCTGATCTAGTTCGATCACGATTCGAACACATCTGGAAGAAAATATTTTTGCATAAATGCCATAATTAGCATAACTGGTAAGTCACAACTCCCGGACTGCTTTTCTACGCTCTCTAGAGTGGAACTGACACAGTGATTCCTCCTTATTCTGTTATTTCTCTGATCTAGTTCGATCACGATTCGAACACATTTGGAAGAAATAAGTTTTGCATAAATGCCATATTTAGCAGAACTGAGAAGTCACAACTCCCGGACTGCTTCTCTACGCTCTCTAGAGTGGAACTGACACAGTGATTCCTCCTCATTCTGTTGTTTCTCAGATCTAGTTCGATCACGATTCGAACACATCTGGAAGAAAATATTTTTGCATAAATGCCATAATTAGCAGAACTGGGAAGTCACAACTCCCGGACTGCTTCTCTACGCTCTCTAGAGTGGAACTGACACAGTGATTTTTCCTTATTCTGTTATTTCTCTGATCTAGTTCGATCACGATTCGAACACATATGGAAGAAAATAGTTTTGCATAAATGCCATAATTAGCAGAGCTGGGAAGTCACTACTCCCGGACTGCTTTTCTACGCTCTCTAGAGTGGAACTGACACAGTGATTCCTCCTTATTCTATTATTTCTCTGATCTAGTTCGATCACGATTCGAACACATTTGGAAGAAAATAGTTTTGCATAAATTCCATAATTAGCAGAACTGGGAAGTCACAACTACCGGACTGCTTCTCTACGCTCTCTAGAGTGGAACTGACACAGTGATTCCTCCTTATTCTGTTATTTCTCTGATCTAGTTCGATCACGATTCGAACACATCTGGAAGAAAATATTTTTGCATAAATGCCATAATTAGCATAACTGGTAAGTCACAACTCCCGGACTGCTTTTCTACGCTCTCTAGAGTGGATCTGACACAGTGATTTCTCCTCATTCTGTTATTTCTCTGATCTAGTTCGATCACGATTCGAACACATTTGGAAGAAAATAGTTTTGCATAAATGCCATAATTAGCAGAACTGAGAAGTCACAACTCCCGGACTGCTTCTCTACGCTCTCTAGAGTGGAACTGACACAGTGATTCCTCCTCATTCTGTTGTTTCTCAGATCTAGTTCGATCACGATTCGAACACATCTGGAAAAAAATATTTTTGCATAAATGCCATAATTAGCAGAACTGGGAAGTCACAACTCCCGGACTGCTTCTTTACGCTCTCTAGAATGGATCTGACACAGTGATTCCTCCTCATTCTGTTATTTCTCTGATCTAGTTCGATCACGATTCGAACACATTTGGAAGAAAATAGTTTTGCATAAATGCCATAATTAGCAGAACTGGGAAGTCACAACTCCCGGACTGCTTCTCTACGCTCTCTAGAGTGGAACTGACACAGTGATTTTTCCTTATTCTGTTATTTCTCTGATCTAGTTCGATCACGATTCGAACACATATGGAAGAAAATAGTTTTGCATAAATGCCATAATTAGCAGAGCTGGGAAGTCACTACTCCCGGACTGCTTTTCTACGCTCTCTAGAGTGGAACTGACACAGTGATTCCTCCTTATTTTATTATTTCTCTGATCTAGTTCGATCACGATTCGAACACATCTGGAAGAAAATATTTTTGCATAAATGCCATAATTAGCAGAACTGGGAAGTCACAACTCCCGGACTGCTTCTCTACGATCTCTAGAGTGGAACTGACACAGTGATTCCTCCTTATTCTGTTATTTCTCTGATCTAATTCGATCACGATTCGAACACATTTGGAAGAAAATAGTTTTGCATAAATTCCATTATTAGCAGAACTGGGAAGTCACAACTACCGGACTGCTTCTCTACGATCTCTAGAGTGGAACTGACACAGTGATTCCTCCTTTTTCTGTTATTTCTTTGATCTAGTTCGATCACGATTCGAACACATCTGGAAGAAAATATTTTTGCATAAATGCCATAATTAGCATAACTGGTAAGTCACAACTCCCGGACTGCTTTTCTACGCTCTCTAGAGTGGAACTGACACAGTGATTCCTCCTTATTCTGTTATTTCTCTGATCTAGTTCGATCACGATTCGAACACATTTGGAAGAAATAAGTTTTGCATAAATGCCATATTTAGCAGAACTGAGAAGTCACAACTCCCGGAATGCTTCTCTACGCTCTCTAGAGTGGAACTGACACAGTGATTCTTCTTTATTCTGTTATTTCTCTGATCTAGTTCGATCACGACTCGAACACATTTGGAAGAAATAAGTTTTGCATAAATGCCATAATTAGCAGAACTGGGAAGTCACAACTACCGGACTGCTTTTCTACGCTCTCTAGAGTGGATCTGACGCAGTGATTCCTCCTCATTCTGTTATTTCTCTGATCTAGTTCGATCACGATTCGAACACATTTGGAAGAAAATAGTTTTGCATAAATTCCATAATTAGCAGAACTGGGAAGTCACAACTACCGGACTGCTTCTCTACGCTCTCTAGAGTGGAACTGACACAGTGATTCCTCCTTATTCTGTTATTTCTCTGATCTAGTTCGATCACGATTCGAACACATCTGGAAGAAAATATTTTTGCATAAATGCCATAATTAGCATAACTGGTAAGTCACAACTCCCGGACTGCTTTTCTACGCTCTCTAGAGTGGAACTGACACAGTGATTCCTCCTTATTCTGTTATTTCTCTGATCTAGTTCGATCACGATTCGAACACATTTGGAAGAAATAAGTTTTGCATAAATGCCATATTTAGCAGAACTGAGAAGTCACAACTCCCGGACTGCTTCTCTACGCTCTCTAGAGTGGAACTGACACAGTGATTCCTCCTCATTCTGTTGTTTCTCAGATCTAGTTCGATCACGATTCGAACACATCTGGAAGAAAATATTTTTGCATAAATGCCATAATTAGCATAACTGGTAAGTCACAACTCCCGGACTGCTTTTCTACGCTCTCTAGAGTGGATCTGACACAGTGATTTCTCCTCATTCTGTTATTTCTCTGATCTAGTTCGATCACGATTCGAACACATTTGGAAGAAAATAGTTTTGCATAAATGCCATAATTAGCAGAACTGAGAAGTCACAACTCCCGGACTGCTTCTCTACGCTCTCTAGAGTGGAACTGACACAGTGATTCCTCCTCATTCTGTTGTTTCTCAGATCTAGTTCGATCACGATTCGAACACATCTGGAAAAAAATATTTTTGCATAAATGCCATAATTAGCAGAACTGGGAAGTCACAACTCCCGGACTGCTTCTTTACGCTCTCTAGAATGGATCTGACACAGTGATTCCTCCTCATTCTGTTATTTCTCTGATCTAGTTCGATCACGATTCGAACACATTTGGAAGAAAATAGTTTTGCATAAATGCCATAATTAGCAGAACTGGGAAGTCACAACTCCCGGACTGCTTCTCTACGCTCTCTAGAGTGGAACTGACACAGTGATTTTTCCTTATTCTGTTATTTCTCTGATCTAGTTCGATCACGATTCGAACACATATGGAAGAAAATAGTTTTGCATAAATGCCATAATTAGCAGAGCTGGGAAGTCACTACTCCCGGACTGCTTTTCTACGCTCTCTAGAGTGGAACTGACACAGTGATTCCTCCTTATTTTATTATTTCTCTGATCTAGTTCGATCACGATTCGAACACATCTGGAAGAAAATATTTTTGCATAAATGCCATAATTAGCAGAACTGGGAAGTCACAACTCCCGGACTGCTTCTCTACGATCTCTAGAGTGGAACTGACACAGTGATTCCTCCTTATTCTGTTATTTCTCTGATCTAATTCGATCACGATTCGAACACATTTGGAAGAAAATAGTTTTGCATAAATTCCATTATTAGCAGAACTGGGAAGTCACAACTCCCGGACTGCTTCTCTACGCTCTCTAGAGTGAAACTGACACAGTGATTCCTCCTTATTCTGTTATTTCTCTGATCTAATTCGATCACGATTCGAACACATTTGGAAGAAAATAGTTTTGCATAAATTCCATTATTAGCAGAACTGGGAAGTCACAACTACCGGACTGCTTCTCTACGCTCTCTAGAGTGGAACTGACACAGTGATTCCTCCTTTTTCTGTTATTTCTTTGATCTAGTTCGATCACGATTCGAACACATCTGGAAGAAAATATTTTTGCATAAATGCCATAATTAGCAGAACTGGGAAGTCACAACTCCCGGACTGCTTCTCTACGTTCTCTAGAGTGGAACTGACACAGTGATTCCTCCTTATTCTGTTATTTCTCTGATCTAATTCGATCACGATTCGAACACATCTGGAAGAAAATATTTTTGCATAAATGCCATAATTAGCATAACTGGGAAGTCACAACTCCCGGACTGCTTCTCTACGCTCTCTAGAGTGGAACTGACACAGTGATTCCTCCTTATTCTGTTATCTCTCTGATCTAGTTCGATCACGATTCGAACACATTTGATAGAAAATACTTTTGCATAAATGCCAAAATTAGCAGAACTGGGAAGTCACAGTTTCCGGACAGCTTTTCTACGCTCTCTAAAGTGAAACTGACACAGTGATTCCTTCTTGTTCTGTTAATTCTCTGATCTAGTTCGATCACAATTCGAACACATCTGGAAGGATATAGTTTTGCATAAATGTCCTAATTAGCAGAACTGGGAAGTCACAACTCCCGGACTGCTTCTCTACGCTCTCTAGAGTGGAACTGACACAGTGATTCCTCCTTATTCTGTTATTTCTCTGATCTAGTTCGATCACGATTCGAACACATTTGGAAGAAAATACTTTTGCATAAATGCCAAAATTAGCAGAACTGGGAAGTCACAGTTTCCGGACAGCTTTTCTACGGTCTCTAAAGTGAAACTGACACAGTGATTCCTTCTTGTTCTGTTAATTCTCTGATCTAGTTCGATCACAATTCGAACACATCTGGAAGGATATAGTTTTGCATAAATGTCCTAATTAGCAGAACTGGGAAGTCACATCTCCCGGACTGCTTCTCTACGCTCTCTAGACTGGAACTGACACAGTGATTCCTCTTCATTCTGTTATTTCTCTGATCTAGTTCGATCACGATTCGAACACATCTGGAAGAAAATATTTTTGCATAAATGCCATAATTAGCAGAACTGGGAAGTCACAACTCCCGGACTGCTTCTCTGCGCTCTCTAGAAGGAAACTGACACAGTGATTCCTCCTTATTCTGTTATTTCTCTGATCTAGTTCGATCACTATTCGAACACATTTGGAAGAAAATAGTTTTGCATATATGCCATAATTAGCAGAACTGGGAAGTCACAACTACCGGACTGCTTCTCTACGCTCTCTAGAGTGGAACTGACACAGTGATTCCTTCTTATTCTGTTATTTCTCTGATCTAGTTCGATCACGATTCGAACACATCTGGAAGAAAATAGTTTTGCATAAATGCCATAATTAGCAGAACTGGGAAGTCACAACTCCCGGACTGCTTCTCTACGCTCTCTAGAGTGGAACTGACACAGTGATTCCTCCTTATTCTGTTATTTCTCTGATCTAGTTCGATCACGATTCGAACACATCTGGAAGAAAATATTTTTGCATAAATGCCATAATTAGCAGAACTGGGAAGTCACAACTCCCGGACTGCTTCTCTACGCTCTCTAGAGTGAAACTGACACAGTGATTCCTCCTTATTCTGTTATTTCTCTGATCTAGTTCGATCACGATTCGAACACATCTGGAAGAAAATATTTTTGCATAAATGCCATAATTAGCAGAACTGGAAGTCACAACTCCCGGACTGCTTCTCTACGCTCTCTATAGTGGAACTGACACAGTGATTCCTCCTTATTCTGTTATTTCTCTGATCTAGTTCGATCACGATTCGAACACATCTGGAAGAAAATAGTTTTGCATAAATGCCATAATTAGCAGAACTGGAAGTCACAACTCCCGGACTGCTTCTCTACGCTCTCTAGACTGGAACTGACACAGTGATTCCTCTTCATTCTGTTATTTCTCTGATCTAGTTCGATCACGATTCGAACACATTTGGAAGAAAATACTTTTGCATAAATGCCAAAATTAGCAGAACTGGGAAGTCACAGTTTCCGGACAGCTTTTCTACGGTCTCTAAAGTGAAACTGACACAGTGATTCCTTCTTGTTCTGTTAATTCTCTGATCTAGTTCGATCACAATTCGAACACATCTGGAAGGATATAGTTTTGCATAAATGTCCTAATTAGCAGAACTGGGAAGTCACATCTCCCGGACTGCTTCTCTACGCTCTCTAGACTGGAACTGACACAGTGATTCCTCTTCATTCTGTTATTTCTCTGATCTAGTTCGATCACGATTCGAACACATCTGGAAGAAAATATTTTTGCATAAATGCCATAATTAGCAGAACTGGGAAGTCACAACTCCCGGACTGCTTCTCTACGCTCTCTAGAAGCAAACTGACACAGTGATTCCTCCTTATTCTGTTATTTCTCTGATCTAGTTCGATCACTATTCGAACACATTTGGAAGAAAATAGTTTTGCATAAATGCCATAATTAGCAGAACTGGGAAGTCACAACTACCGGACTGCTTCTCTACGCTCTCTAGAGTGGAACTGACACAGTGATTCCTTCTTATTCTGTTATTTCTCTGATCTAGTTCGATCACGATTCGAACACATCTGGAAGAAAATAGTTTTGCATAAATGCCATAATTAGCAGAACTGGGAAGTCACAACTCCCGGACTGCTTCTCTACGCTCTCTAGAGTGGAACTGACACAGTGATTCCTCCTTATTCTGTTATTTCTCTGATCTAGTTCGATCACGATTCGAACACATCTGGAAGAAAATATTTTTGCATAAATGCCATAATTAGCAGAACTGGGAAGTCACAACTCCCGGACTGCTTCTCTACGCTCTCTAGAGTGAAACTGACACAGTGATTCCTCCTTATTCTGTTATTTCTCTGATCTAGTTCGATCACGATTCGAACACATCTGGAAGAAAATATTTTTGCATAAATGCCATAATTAGCAGAACTGGAAGTCACAACTCCCGGACTGCTTCTCTACGCTCTCTAGAGTGAAACTGACACAGTGATTCCTCCTTATTCTGTTATTTCTCTGATCTAGTTCGATCACGATTCGAACACATCTGGAAGAAAATATTTTTGCATAAATGTTATAATTAGCAGAACTGGGAAGTCACAACTCCCGGACTGCTTCTCTACGCTCTCTAGAGTGAAACTGACACAGTGATTCCTTCTTATTCTGTTATTTCTCTGATCTAGTTCGATCACGATTCGAACTCATCTGGAAGAAAATATTTTTGCATAAATGCCATAATTAGCAGAACTGGGAAGTCACAACTTCCGGACTGCTTCTCTACGCTCTCTAGAGTGGAACTGACACAGTGATTCCTCCTCATTCTGTTATTTCTCTGATCTAGTTCGATCACGATTCGAACACATCTGGAAGAAAATATTTTTGCATAAATGCCATAATTAGCAGAACTGGGAAGTCACAACTCCCGGACTGCTTCTCTACGCTCTCTAGAGTGAAACTGACACAGTGATTCCTCCTTATTCTGTTATTTCTCTGATCTAGTTCGATCACTATTCGAACACATTTGGAAAAAAATAGTTTTGCATAAATGCCATAATTAGCAGAACTGGGAAGTCACAACTACCGGACTGCTTCTCTACGCTCTCTAGAGTGGAACTGACACAGTGATTCCTTCTTATTCTGTTATTTCTCTGATCTAGTTCGATCACGATTCGAACACATCTGGAAGAAAATAGTTTTGCATAAATGCCATAATTAGCAGAACTGGGAAGTCACAACTCCCGGACTGCTTCTCTACGCTCTCTAGAGTGGAACTGACACAGTGATTCCTCCTTATTCTGTTATTTCTCTGATCTAGTTCGATCACGATTAGAACACATCTGGAAGAAAATATTTTTGCATAAATGCCATAATTAGCAGAACTGGGAAGTCACAACTCCCGGACTGCTTCTCTACGCTCTCTAGAGTGAAACTGACACAGTGATTCCTCCTTATTCTGTTATTTCTCTGATCTAGTTCGATCACTATTCGAACACATTTGGAAGAAAATAGTTTTGCATAAATGCCATAATTAGCAGAACTGGGAAGTCACAACTACCGGACTGCTTCTCTACGCTCTCTAGAGTGGAACTGACACAGTGAATCCTCCTTATTCTGTTATTTCTCTGATCTAGTTCGATCACGATTCGAACACATCTGGAAGAAAATATTTTTGCATAAATGTTATAATTAGCAGAACTGGGAAGTAACAACTCCCGGACTGCTTCTCTACGCTCTCTAGAGTGTAACTGACACAGTGATTCCTCCTTATTCTGTTAATTCTCTTATCTAGTTCGATCACGATTCGAACACATCTGGAAGAAAATATTTTTGCATAAATGCCATAATTACCAGAACTGGGAAGTCACAACTCCCGGACTGCTTCTCTACGCTCTCTAGAGTGGAATTGACACAGTGATTCCTCCTTATTCTGTTATTTCTCTGATCTAGTTCGATCACGATTCGAACACATCTGGAAGAAAATATTTTTGCATAAATGCCATAATTAGCAGAACTGGGAAGTCACAACTCCCGGACTGCTTCTCTACGCTCTCTAGAGTGAAACTGACATAGTGATTCCTCCTTATTCTGTTATTTCTCTGATCTAGTTCGATCACGATTCGAACACGTTTGGAAGAAAATATTTTTGCATAAATGCAATAATTAGCAGAACTGGGAAGTCACAGTTTCCGGACAGCTTCTCTACATACGCTCTCTAGAGTGGAACTGACACAGTGATTCCTTCTTATTCTGTTATTTCTCTGATCTAGTTCGATCACGATTCGAACACATCCGGAAGAAAATATTTTTGCATAAATGCCATAATTAGCAGAACTGGGAAGTCACAACTCCCGGACTGCTTCTCTACGCTCTCTAGAGTGGAACTGACACAGTGATTCCTCCTTATTCTGTTATTTCTCTGATCTAGTTCGATCACGATTCGAACACATCTGGAAGAAAATATTTTTGCATAAATGCCATAATTAGCAGAACTGGGAAGTCACAACTCCCGGACTGCTTCTCTACGCTCTCTAGAGTGAAACTGACACAGTGATTCCTCCTTATTCTGTTATTTCTCTGATCTAGTTCGATCACTATTCGAACACATTTGGAAAAAAATAGTTTTGCATAAATGCCATAATTAGCAGAACTGGGAAGTCACAACTACCGGACTGCTTCTCTACGCTCTCTAGAGTGGAACTGACACAGTGATTCCTTCTTATTCTGTTATTTCTCTGATCTAGTTCGATCACGATTCGAACACATCTGGAAGAAAATAGTTTTGCATAAATGCCATAATTAGCAGAACTGGGAAGTCACAACTCCCGGACTGCTTCTCTACGCTCTCTAGAGTGGAACTGACACAGTGATTCCTCCTTATTCTGTTATTTCTCTGATCTAGTTCGATCACGATTCGAACACATCTGGAAGAAAATATTTTTGCATAAATGCCATAATTAGCAGAACTGGGAAGTCACAACTCCCGGACTGCTTCTCTACGCTCTCTAGAGTGGAACTGACACAGTGATTCCTCCTTATTCTGTTATTTCTCTGATCTAGTTCGATCACGATTCGAACACATCTGGAAGAAAATAGTTTTGCATAAATGCCATAATTAGCAGAACTGGGAAGTCACAACTCCCGCACTGCTTCTCTACGCTTTCTAGAGTGGAACTGACACAGTGAATCCTCCTTATTCTGTTATTTCTCTGATCTAGTTCGATCACGATTCGAACTCATCTGGAAGAAAATATTTTTGCATAAATGCCATAATTAGCAGAACTGGGAAGTCACAACTCCCGGACTGCTTCTCTACGCTCTCTAGAGTGGAACTGACACAGTGATTCCTCTTCATTCTGTTATTTCTCTGATCTAGTTCGATCACGATTCGAACACATCTGGAAGAAAATAGTTTTGCATAAATGCCATAATTACCAGAACTGGGAAGTCACAACTCCCGGACTGCTTCTCTACGCTCTCTAGAGTGAAACTGACACAGTGATTCCTCCTTATTCTGTTATTTCTCTGATCTAGTTCGATCCCGATTCGAACTCATCTGGAAGAAAATATTTTTGCATTAATGCCATAATTAGCAGAACTGGGAAGTCACAACTCCCGGACTGCTTCTCTACGCTCTCTAGAGTGGAACTGACACAGTGATTCCTCCTCATTCTGTTATTTCTCTGATCTAGTTCGATCACGATTCGAACACATCTGGAAGAAAATATTTTTGCATAAATGCCATAATTAGCAGAACTGGGAAGTCACAACTCCCGGACTGCTTCTCTACGCTCTCTAGAGTGAAACTGACACAGTGATTCCTCCTTATTCTGTTATTTCTCTGATCTAGTTCGATCACTATTCGAACACATTTGGAAGAAAATAGTTTTGCATAAATGCCATAATTAGCAGAACTGGGAAGTCACAACTACCGGACTGCTTCTCTACGCTCTCTAGAGTGGAACTGACACAGTGAATCCTCCTTATTCTGTTATTTCTCTGATCTAGTTCGATCACGATTCGAACACATCTGGAAGAAAATATTTTTGCATAAATGTTATAATTAGCAGAACTGGGAAGTAACAACTCCCGGACTGCTTCTCTACGCTCTCTAGAGTGTAACTGACACAGTGATTCCTCCTTATTCTGTCAATTCTCTTATCTAGTTCGATCACGATTCGAACACATCTGGAAGAAAATATTTTTGCATAAATGCCATAATTACCAGAACTGGGAAGTCACAACTCCCGGACTGCTTCTCTACGCTCTCTAGAGTGGAATTGACACAGTGATTCCTCCTTATTCTGTTATTTCTCTGATCTAGTTCGATCACGATTCGAACACATCTGGAAGAAAATATTTTTGCATAAATGCCATAATTAGCAGAACTGGGAAGTCACAACTCCCGGACTGCTTCTCTACGCTCTCTAGAGTGAAACTGACATAGTGATTCCTCCTTATTCTGTTATTTCTCTGATCTAGTTCGATCACGATTCGAACACGTTTGGAAGAAAATATTTTTGCATAAATGCAATAATTAGCAGAACTGGGAAGTCACAGTTTCCGGACAGCTTCTCTACGCTCTCTAGAGTGGAACTGACACAGTGATTCCTTCTTATTCTGTTATTTCTCTGATCTAGTTCGATCACGATTCGAACACATCCGGAAGAAAATATTTTTTGCATAAATGCCATAATTAGCAGAACTGGGAAGTCACAACTCCCGGACTGCTTCTCTACGCTCTCTAGAGTGGAACTGACACAGTGATTCCTCCTTATTCTGTAATTTCTCTGATCTAGTACGATCACGATTCGAACACATCTGGAAGAAAATAGTTTCGCATAAATGCCATAATTAGCAGAACTGGGAAGTCACAACTCCCGGACTGCTTCTCTACGCTCTCTAGAGTGAAACTGACACAGTGATTCCTCCTTATTCTGTTATTTCTCTGATCTAGTTCGATCACTATTCGAACACATTTGGAAAAAAATAGTTTTGAAAAAATGCCATAATTAGCAGAACTGGGAAGTCACAACTCCCGGACTGCTTCTCTACGCTCTCTAGAGTAGAACTGACACAGTGATTCCTCCTTATTCTGTTATTTCTCTGATCTAGTTCGATCACGATTCGAACACATCTGGAAGAAAATAGTTTTGCATAAATGCCATAATTAGCAGAACTGGGAAGTCACAACTCCCGGACTGCTTCTCTACGTTCTCTAGAGTGGAACTGACATAGTGATTCCTCCTTATTCTGTTATTTCTCTGATCTAGTTCGATCACGATTCGAACACATCTGGAAGAAAATATTTTTGCATAAATGCCATAATTAGCAGAACTGGGAAGTCACAACTCCCGGACTGCTTCTCTACGCTCTCTAGAGTGGAACTGACACAGTGATTCCTCCTTATTCTGTTATTTCTCTGATCTAGTTCGATCACGATTCGAACACATCTGGAAGAAAATAGTTTTGCATAAATGCCATAATTAGCAGAACTGGGAAGTCACAACTCCCGCACTGCTTCTCTACGCTTTCTAGAGTGGAACTGACACAGTGAATCCTCCTTATTCTGTTATTTCTCTGATCTAGTTCGATCACGATTCGAACTCATCTGGAAGAAAATATTTTTGCATAAATGCCATAATTAGCAGAACTGGGAAGTCACAACTCCCGGACTGCTTCTCTACGCTCTCTAGAGTGGAACTGACACAGTGATTCCTCTTCATTCTGTTATTTCTCTGATCTAGTTCGATCACGATTCGAACACATCTGGAAGAAAATAGTTTTGCATAAATGCCATAATTACCAGAACTGGGAAGTCACAACTCCCGGACTGCTTCTCTACGCTCTCTAGAGTGAAACTGACACAGTGATTCCTCCTTACTCTGTTATTTCTCTGATCTAGTTCGATCCCGATTCGAACTCATCTGGAAGAAAATATTTTTGCATAAATGCCATAATTAGCAGAACTGGGAAGTCACAACTCCCGGACTGCTTCTCTACGCTCTCTAGAGTGGAACTGACACAGTGATTCCTCCTCATTCTGTTATTTCTCTGATCTAGTTCGATCACGATTCGAACACATCTGGAAAAAAATATTTTTGCATAAATGCCATAATTAGCAGAACTGGGAAGTCACAACTCCCGGACTGCTTCTCTACGCTCTCTAGAGTGAAACTGACACAGTGATTCCTCCTTATTCTGTTATTTCTCTGATCTAGTTCGATCACTATTCGAACACATTTGGAAGAAAATAGTTTTGCATAAATGCCATAATTAGCAGAACTGGGAAGTCACAACTACCGGACTGCTTCTCTACGCTCTCTAGAGTGGAACTGACACAGTGAATCCTCCTTATTCTGTTATTTCTCTGATCTAGTTCGATCACGATTCGAACACATCTGGAAGAAAATATTTTTGCATAAATGTTATAATTAGCAGAACTGGGAAGTAACAACTCCCGGACTGCTTCTCTACGCTCTCTAGAGTGTAACTGACACAGTGATTCCTCCTTATTCTGTTAATTCTCTTATCTAGTTCGATCACGATTCGAACACATCTGGAAGAAAATATTTTTGCATAAATGCCATAATTACCAGAACTGGGAAGTCACAACTCCCGGACTGCTTCTCTACGCTCTCTAGAGTGGAATTGACACAGTGATTCCTCCTTATTCTGTTATTTCTCTGATCTAGTTCGATCACGATTCGAACACATCTGGAAGAAAATATTTTTGCATAAATGCCATAATTAGCAGAACTGGGAAGTCACAACTCCCGGACTGCTTCTCTACGCTCTCTAGAGTGAAACTGACATAGTGATTCCTCCTTATTCTGTTATTTCTCTGATCTAGTTCGATCACGATTCGAACACGTTTGGAAGAAAATATTTTTGCATAAATGCAATAATTAGCAGAACTGGGAAGTCACAGTTTCCGGACTGCTTCTCTACGCTCTCTAGAGTGAAACTGACACAGTGATTCCTCCTCATTCTGTTATTTCTCTGATCTAGTTCGATCACGATTCGAACACATTTGGAAGCAAATAGTTTTGCATAAATGTCATAATTAGCAGAACTGGGAAGTCACAACTCCCGGACTGCTTCTCTACGCTCTCTAGAGTGAAACTGACACAGTGATTCCTCCTTATTCTGTTATTTCTCTGATCTAGTTCGATCACGATTCGAACACATTTGGAAAAAAATATTTTTGCATAAATGCCATAATTAGCAGAACTGGGAAGTCACAACTCCCGGACTGCTTCTCTACGCTCTCTAGAGTGAAACTGACACAGTGATTCCTCCTTATTCTGTTATTTCTCTGATCTAGTTCGATCACTATTCGAACACATTTGGAAGAAAATAGTTTTGCATAAATGCCATAATTAGCAGAACTGGGAAGTCACAACTACCGGACTGCTTCTCTACGCTCTCTAGAGTGGAACTGACACAGTGAATCCTCCTTATTCTGTTATTTCTCTGATCTAGTTCGATCACGATTCGAACACATCTGGAAGAAAATATTTTTGCATAAATGTTATAATTAGCAGAACTGGGAAGTAACAACTCCCGGACTGCTTCTCTACGCTCTCTAGAGTGTAACTGACACAGTGATTCCTCCTTATTCTGTTAATTCTCTTATCTAGTTCGATCACGATTCGAACACATCTGGAAGAAAATATTTTTGCATAAATGCCATAATTACCAGAACTGGGAAGTCACAACTCCCGGACTGCTTCTCTACGCTCTCTAGAGTGGAATTGACACAGTGATTCCTCCTTATTCTGTTATTTCTCTGATCTAGTTCGATCACGATTCGAACACATCTGGAAGAAAATATTTTTGCATAAATGCCATAATTAGCAGAACTGGGAAGTCACAACTCCCGGACTGCTTCTCTACGCTCTCTAGAGTGAAACTGACATAGTGATTCCTCCTTATTCTGTTATTTCTCTGATCTAGTTCGATCACGATTCGAAGACGTTTGGAAGAAAATATTTTTGCATAAATGCAATAATTAGCAGAACTGGGAAGTCACAGTTTCCGGACTGCTTCTCTACGCTCTCTAGAGTGAAACTGACACAGTGATTCCTCCTCATTCTGTTATTTCTCTGATCTAGTTCGATCACGATTCGAACACATTTGGAAGCAAATAGTTTTGCATAAATGTCATAATTAGCAGAACTGGGAAGTCACAACTCCCGGACTGCTTCTCTACGCTCTCTAGAGTGAAACTGACACAGTGATTCCTCCTTATTCTGTTATTTCTCTGATCTAGTTCGATCACGATTCGAACACATTTGGAAGAAAATAGTTTTGCATAAATGCCATAGTTAGCAGAAATGGGAATTCACAACACCCAGACTGCTTCTCTACGCTCTCTAGAGTGAAACTGACACAGTGATTCCTCCTTATTCTGTTATTTCTCTGATCTAGTTCGATCACGATTCGAACACATCTGGAAGAAAATAGTTTTGCATAAATGCCATAATTAGCAGAACTGGGAAGTCACAACCTCCAGACTGCTTCTCTACGTTCTCTAGAGTGGAACTGACACAGTGATTCCTCCTTATTCTGTTATTTCTCTGATCTAGTTCGATCATGATTCGAACACATCTGGAAGAAAATAGTTTTGCATAAATGCCATAATTAGCAGAACTGGGAAGTCACAACTCCCAGACTGCTTCTCTACGCTCTCTAGAGTGGAACTGACACAGTGATTCCTCCTTATTCTGTTATTTCTCTGATCTAGTTCGATCACGATTCGAACACATCTGGAAGAAAATAGTTTTGCATAAATGCCATAATTAGCAGAACTGGGAAGTCACAACTCTCGGACTGCTTCTCTACGCTCTCTAGAGTGAAACTGACACAGTGATTCCTCCTTGTTCTGTTATTTCTCTGATCTAGTTCGATCACGATTCGAACACATTTGGAAGAAAATAGTTTTGCATAAATGCCATAATTAGCAGAACTGGGAAGTCACAACTCCCGGACTGCTTTTCTACGCTCTCTAGAGTGGAACTGACACAGTGATTCCTCCCTATTCTGTTATTTCTCTGATCTAGTTCGATCACGATTCGAACACATTTGGAAGAAAATAGTTTTGCCTAAATGCCAAAATTAGCAGAACTGGGAAGTCACAACTCCCGGACTGCTTCTCTACGCTCTCTAGAGTGGAACTGACACAGTGATTCCTCCTTATTCTGTTATTTCTCTGATCTAGTTCGATCACGATTCGAACACATATCTGGAAGAAAATAGTTTTGCATAAATGCCATAATTAGCAGAACTGGGAAGTCACAACTCCCAGACTGCTTCTCTACGCTCTCTAGAGTGGAACTGACACAGTGATTCCTCCTTATTCTGTTATTTCTCTGATCTAGTTCGATCATGATTCGAACACATCTGGAAGAAAATAGTTTTGAAAAAATACCATAATTAGCAGAACTGGGAAGTCACAACTCCCGGACTGCTTCTCTACGCTCTCTAAAGTGGAACTGACACAGTGATTCCTCCTTATTCTGTTATTTCTCTGATCTAGTTCGATCACGATTCGAACACATCTGGAAGAAAATATTTTTTGCATAAATGCCATAATTAGCAGAACTGGGAAGTCACAACTCCCGGACTGCTTCTCTACGCTCTCTAGAGTGGAACTGACACAGTGATTCCTCCTTATTCTGTTATTTCTCTGATCTAGTACGATCACGATTCGAACACATCTGGAAGAAAATAGTTTTGCATAAATGCCGTAATTAGCAGAACTGGGAAGTCACAACTCCCAGACTGCTTCTCTACGCTCTCTAGAGTGAAACTGACACAGTGATTCCTCCTCATTCTGTTATTTCTCTGATCTAGTTCGATCACGATTCGAACACATTTGGAAGAAAATAGTTTTGCATAAATGCCATAATTAGCAGAACTGGGAAGTCACAACTCCCGGACTGCTTCTCTACGCTCTCTAGAGTGAAACTGACACAGTGATTCCTCCTTATTCTGTTATTTCTCTGATCTAGTTCGATCACGATTCGAACACATTTGGAAGAAAATAGTTTTGCATAAATGCCATAGTTAGCAGAAATGGGAATTCACAACTCCCAGACTGCTTCTCTACGCTCTTTAGAGTGAAACTGACACAGTGATTCCTCCTTATTCTGTTATTTCTCTGATCTAGTTCGATCACGATTCGAACACATCTGGAAGAAAATAGTTTTGCATAAATGCCATAAATAGCAGAACTGGGAAGTCACAACTCTCGGACTGCTTCTCTACGCTCTCTAGAGTGAAACTGACACAGTGATTCCTCCTTGTTCTGTTATTTCTCTGATCTAGTTCGATCACGATTCGAACACATTTGGAAGAAAACAGTTTTGCATAAATGCCATAATTAGCAGAACTGGGAAGTCACAACTCCCGGACTGCTTTTCTACGCTCTCTAGAGTGGAACTGACACAGTGATTCCTCCTTATTCTGTTATTTCTCTGATCTAGTTCGATCACGATTCGAACACATTTGGAAGAAAATAGTTTTGCCTAAATGCCAAAATTAGCAGAACTGGGAAGTCACAACTCCCGGACTGCTTCTCTACGCTCTCTAGAGTGGAACTGACACAGTGATTCCTCCTTATTCTGTTATTTCTCTGATCTAGTTCGATCACGATTCGAACACATCTGGAAGAGAATATTTTTTGCATAAATGCAATAATTAGCAGAACTGGGAAGTCACAGTTTCCGGACAGCTTCTCTACGCTCTCTAGAGTGGAACTGACACAGTGATTCCTTCTTATTCTGTTATTTCTCTGATCTAGTTCGATCACGATTCGAACACATCTGGAAGAAAATATTTTTTGCATAAATGCCATAATTAGCAGAACTGGGAAGTCACAACTCCCGGACTGCTTCTCTACGCTCTCTAGAGTGGAACTGACACAGTGATTCCTCCTTATTCTGTT
Source organism: Rhabditoides inermis (assembly GCA_963966185.1). Classification (NCBI taxonomy): domain Eukaryota; kingdom Metazoa; phylum Nematoda; class Chromadorea; order Rhabditida; family Rhabditidae; genus Rhabditoides; species Rhabditoides inermis. The sequence goes on along the minus strand of CAWZYM010000196.1, from coordinate 584,422 downwards.
ATTTCTCTGATCTAGTTCGATCACGATTCGAACACATCTGGAAGAGAATATTTTTTGCATAAATGCCATAATTAGCAGAACTGGGAAGTCACAACTCCCGGACTGCTTCTCTACGCTCTCTAGAGTGGAACTGACACAGTGATTCCTCCTTATTCTGTAATTTCTCTGATCTAGTACGATCACGATTCGAACACATCTGGAAGAAAATATTTTTTGCATAAATGCCATAATTAGCAGAACTGGGAAGTCACAACTCCCGGACTGCTTCTCTACGCTCTCTAGAGTGAAACTGACATAGTGATTCCTCCTTATTCTGTTATTTCTCTGATCTAGTTCGATCACGATTCGAACACGTTTGGAAGAAAATATTTTTGCATAAATGCAATAATTAGCAGAACTGGGAAGTCACAGTTTCCGGACTGCTTCTCTACGCTCTCTAGAGTGAAACTGACACAGTGATTCCTCCTCATTCTGTTATTTCTCTGATCTAGTTCGATCACGATTCGAACACATTTGGAAGCAAATAGTTTTGCATAAATGTCATAATTAGCAGAACTGGGAAGTCACAACTCCCGGACTGCTTCTCTACGCTCTCTAGAGTGAAACTGACACAGTGATTCCTCCTTATTCTGTTATTTCTCTGATCTAGTTCGATCACGATTCGAACACATTTGGAAAAAAATATTTTTGCATAAATGCCATAATTAGCAGAACTGGGAAGTCACAACTCCCGGACTGCTTCTCTACGCTCTCTAGAGTGAAACTGACACAGTGATTCCTCCTTATTCTGTTATTTCTCTGATCTAGTTCGATCACTATTCGAACACATTTGGAAGAAAATAGTTTTGCATAAATGCCATAATTAGCAGAACTGGGAAGTCACAACTACCGGACTGCTTCTCTACGCTCTCTAGAGTGGAACTGACACAGTGAATCCTCCTTATTCTGTTATTTCTCTGATCTAGTTCGATCACGATTCGAACACATCTGGAAGAAAATATTTTTGCATAAATGTTATAATTAGCAGAACTGGGAAGTAACAACTCCCGGACTGCTTCTCTACGCTCTCTAGAGTGTAACTGACACAGTGATTCCTCCTTATTCTGTTAATTCTCTTATCTAGTTCGATCACGATTCGAACACATCTGGAAGAAAATATTTTTGCATAAATGCCATAATTACCAGAACTGGGAAGTCACAACTCCCGGACTGCTTCTCTACGCTCTCTAGAGTGGAATTGACACAGTGATTCCTCCTTATTCTGTTATTTCTCTGATCTAGTTCGATCACGATTCGAACACATCTGGAAGAAAATATTTTTGCATAAATGCCATAATTAGCAGAACTGGGAAGTCACAACTCCCGGACTGCTTCTCTACGCTCTCTAGAGTGAAACTGACATAGTGATTCCTCCTTATTCTGTTATTTCTCTGATCTAGTTCGATCACGATTCGAAGACGTTTGGAAGAAAATATTTTTGCATAAATGCAATAATTAGCAGAACTGGGAAGTCACAGTTTCCGGACTGCTTCTCTACGCTCTCTAGAGTGAAACTGACACAGTGATTCCTCCTCATTCTGTTATTTCTCTGATCTAGTTCGATCACGATTCGAACACATTTGGAAGCAAATAGTTTTGCATAAATGTCATAATTAGCAGAACTGGGAAGTCACAACTCCCGGACTGCTTCTCTACGCTCTCTAGAGTGAAACTGACACAGTGATTCCTCCTTATTCTGTTATTTCTCTGATCTAGTTCGATCACGATTCGAACACATTTGGAAGAAAATAGTTTTGCATAAATGCCATAGTTAGCAGAAATGGGAATTCACAACACCCAGACTGCTTCTCTACGCTCTCTAGAGTGAAACTGACACAGTGATTCCTCCTTATTCTGTTATTTCTCTGATCTAGTTCGATCACGATTCGAACACATCTGGAAGAAAATAGTTTTGCATAAATGCCATAATTAGCAGAACTGGGAAGTCACAACCTCCAGACTGCTTCTCTACGTTCTCTAGAGTGGAACTGACACAGTGATTCCTCCTTATTCTGTTATTTCTCTGATCTAGTTCGATCATGATTCGAACACATCTGGAAGAAAATAGTTTTGCATAAATGCCATAATTAGCAGAACTGGGAAGTCACAACTCCCAGACTGCTTCTCTACGCTCTCTAGAGTGGAACTGACACAGTGATTCCTCCTTATTCTGTTATTTCTCTGATCTAGTTCGATCACGATTCGAACACATCTGGAAGAAAATAGTTTTGCATAAATGCCATAATTAGCAGAACTGGGAAGTCACAACTCTCGGACTGCTTCTCTACGCTCTCTAGAGTGAAACTGACACAGTGATTCCTCCTTGTTCTGTTATTTCTCTGATCTAGTTCGATCACGATTCGAACACATTTGGAAGAAAATAGTTTTGCATAAATGCCATAATTAGCAGAACTGGGAAGTCACAACTCCCGGACTGCTTTTCTACGCTCTCTAGAGTGGAACTGACACAGTGATTCCTCCCTATTCTGTTATTTCTCTGATCTAGTTCGATCACGATTCGAACACATTTGGAAGAAAATAGTTTTGCCTAAATGCCAAAATTAGCAGAACTGGGAAGTCACAACTCCCGGACTGCTTCTCTACGCTCTCTAGAGTGGAACTGACACAGTGATTCCTCCTTATTCTGTTATTTCTCTGATCTAGTTCGATCACGATTCGAACACATATCTGGAAGAAAATAGTTTTGCATAAATGCCATAATTAGCAGAACTGGGAAGTCACAACTCCCAGACTGCTTCTCTACGCTCTCTAGAGTGGAACTGACACAGTGATTCCTCCTTATTCTGTTATTTCTCTGATCTAGTTCGATCATGATTCGAACACATCTGGAAGAAAATAGTTTTGAAAAAATACCATAATTAGCAGAACTGGGAAGTCACAACTCCCGGACTGCTTCTCTACGCTCTCTAAAGTGGAACTGACACAGTGATTCCTCCTTATTCTGTTATTTCTCTGATCTAGTTCGATCACGATTCGAACACATCTGGAAGAAAATATTTTTTGCATAAATGCCATAATTAGCAGAACTGGGAAGTCACAACTCCCGGACTGCTTCTCTACGCTCTCTAGAGTGGAACTGACACAGTGATTCCTCCTTATTCTGTTATTTCTCTGATCTAGTACGATCACGATTCGAACACATCTGGAAGAAAATAGTTTTGCATAAATGCCGTAATTAGCAGAACTGGGAAGTCACAACTCCCAGACTGCTTCTCTACGCTCTCTAGAGTGAAACTGACACAGTGATTCCTCCTCATTCTGTTATTTCTCTGATCTAGTTCGATCACGATTCGAACACATTTGGAAGAAAATAGTTTTGCATAAATGCCATAATTAGCAGAACTGGGAAGTCACAACTCCCGGACTGCTTCTCTACGCTCTCTAGAGTGAAACTGACACAGTGATTCCTCCTTATTCTGTTATTTCTCTGATCTAGTTCGATCACGATTCGAACACATTTGGAAGAAAATAGTTTTGCATAAATGCCATAGTTAGCAGAAATGGGAATTCACAACTCCCAGACTGCTTCTCTACGCTCTTTAGAGTGAAACTGACACAGTGATTCCTCCTTATTCTGTTATTTCTCTGATCTAGTTCGATCACGATTCGAACACATCTGGAAGAAAATAGTTTTGCATAAATGCCATAAATAGCAGAACTGGGAAGTCACAACTCTCGGACTGCTTCTCTACGCTCTCTAGAGTGAAACTGACACAGTGATTCCTCCTTGTTCTGTTATTTCTCTGATCTAGTTCGATCACGATTCGAACACATTTGGAAGAAAACAGTTTTGCATAAATGCCATAATTAGCAGAACTGGGAAGTCACAACTCCCGGACTGCTTTTCTACGCTCTCTAGAGTGGAACTGACACAGTGATTCCTCCTTATTCTGTTATTTCTCTGATCTAGTTCGATCACGATTCGAACACATTTGGAAGAAAATAGTTTTGCCTAAATGCCAAAATTAGCAGAACTGGGAAGTCACAACTCCCGGACTGCTTCTCTACGCTCTCTAGAGTGGAACTGACACAGTGATTCCTCCTTATTCTGTTATTTCTCTGATCTAGTTCGATCACGATTCGAACACATCTGGAAGAGAATATTTTTTGCATAAATGCAATAATTAGCAGAACTGGGAAGTCACAGTTTCCGGACAGCTTCTCTACGCTCTCTAGAGTGGAACTGACACAGTGATTCCTTCTTATTCTGTTATTTCTCTGATCTAGTTCGATCACGATTCGAACACATCTGGAAGAAAATATTTTTTGCATAAATGCCATAATTAGCAGAACTGGGAAGTCACAACTCCCGGACTGCTTCTCTACGCTCTCTAGAGTGGAACTGACACAGTGATTCCTCCTTATTCTGTTATTTCTCTGATCTAGTTCGATCACGATTCGAACACATCTGGAAGAGAATATTTTTTGCATAAATGCCATAATTAGCAGAACTGGGAAGTCACAACTCCCGGACTGCTTCTCTACGCTCTCTAGAGTGGAACTGACACAGTGATTCCTCCTTATTCTGTAATTTCTCTGATCTAGTACGATCACGATTCGAACACATCTGGAAGAAAATATTTTTTGCATAAATGCCATAATTAGCAGAACTGGGAAGTCACAACTCCCGGACTGCTTTTCTACGCTCTCTAGAGTGAAACTGACACAGTGATTCCTCCTCATTCTGTTATTTCTCTGATCTAGTTCGATCACGATTCGAACACATTTGGAAGCAAATAGTTTTGCATAAATGCCATAATTAGCAGAACTGGGAAGTCACAACTCCCGGACTGCTTCTCTACGCTCTCTAGAGTGAAACTGACACAGTGATTCCTCCTTATTCTGTTATTTCTCTGATGTTAGTTCGATCACGATTCGAACACATTAGGAAGAAAATAGTTTTGCATAAATGCCATAGTTAGCAGAAATGGGAATTCACAACTCCCAGACTGCTTCTCTACGCTCTCTAGAGTGAAACTGACACAGTGATTCCTCCTTATTCTGTTATTTCTCTGATCTAGTTCGATCAGATTTCGAACACATATCTGGAAGAAAATAGTTTTGCTTAAATGCCATAATTAGCAGAACTGGGAAGTCACAACTCCCAGACTGCTTCTCTACGCTCTCTAGAGTGGAACTGACACAGTGATTCCTCCTTATTCTGTAATTTCTCTGATCTAGTTAGATCATGATTCGAACACATCTGGAAGAAAATAGTTTTGAAAAAATGCCATAATTAGCAACACTGGGAAGTCACAACTCCCGGACTGCTTCTCTACGCTCTCTAGAGTGGAACTGACACAGTGATTCCTCCTTATTCTGTAATTTCTCTGATCTAGTACGATCACGATTCGAACACATCTGGAAGAAAATAGTTTTGCATAAATGCCATAATTAGCAGAACTGGGAAGTCACAACTCCCAGACTGCTTCTCTACGTTCTCTAGAGTGGAACTGACACAGTGATTCCTCCTTATTCTGTTATTTCTCTGATCTAGTTCGATCACGATTCGAACACATCTGGAAGAAAATATTTTTTGCATAAATGCCATAATTAGCAGAACTGGGAAGTCACAACTCCCGGACTGCTTCTCTACGCTCTCTAGAGTGAAACTGACACAGTGATTCCTCCTTATTCTGTTATTTCTCTGATCTAGTACGATCACGATTCGAACACATCTGGAAGAAAATAGTTTTGCATAAATGCCGTAATTAGCAGAACTGGGAAGTCACAACTCCCGGACTGCTTCTCTACGCTCTCTAGAGTGAAACTGACACAGTGATTCCTCCTCATTCTGTTATTTCTCTGATCTAGTTCGATCACGAATCGAACACATTTGGAAGAAAATAGTTTTGCATAAATGCCATAATTAGCAGAACTGGGAAGTCACAACTCCCGGACTGCTTCTCTACGCTCTCTAGAGTGAAACTGACACAGTGATTCCTCCTTATTCTGTTATTTCTCTGATCTAGTTCGATCACGATTCGAACACATTTGGAAGAAAATAGTTTTGCATAAATGCCATAGTTAGCAGAAATGGGAATTCACAACTCCCAGACTGCTTCTCTACGCTCTCTAGAGTGAAACTGACACAGTGATTCCTCCTTATTCTGTTATTTCTCTGATCTAGTTCGATCACGATTCGAACACATCTGGAAGAAAATAGTTTTGCATAAATGCCATAAATAGCAGAACTGGGAAGTCACAACTCTCGGACTGCTTCTCTACGCTCTCTAGAGTGAAACTGACACAGTGATTCCTCCTTGTTCTGTTATTTCTCTGATCTAGTTCGATCACGATTCGAACACATTTGGAAGAAAATAGTTTTGCATAAATGCCATAATTAGCAGAACTGGGAAGTCACAACTCCCGGACTGCTTTTCTACGCTCTCTAGAGTGGAACTGACACAGTGATTCCTCCTTATTCTGTTATTTCTCTGATCTAGTTCGATCACGATTCGAACACATCTGGAAGAAAATAGTTTTGCATAAATGCCATAATTAGCAGTACTGGGAAGTCACAACTCTCGGACTGCTTCTCTACGCTCTCTAGAGTGAAACTGACACAGTGATTCCTCCTTATTCTGTTATTTCTCTGATCTAGTTCGATCACGATTCGAACACATCTGGAAGAAAATAGTTTTGCATAAATGCCATAATTAGCAGAACTGGGATGTCACAACTCCCGGACTGCTTCTCTACGCTCTCTAGAGTGGAACTGACACAGTGATTCCTCCTTATTCTGTTATTTCTCTGATCTAGTTCGATCACGATTCGAACACATCTGGAAAAAGTAGTTTTGCATAAATGCCATAATTAGCAGAACTGGGAAGTCACAACTCCCGGACTGCTTCTCTGCGCTCTCTAGAGTGAAACTTACACAGTGATTCCTCCTTATTCTGTTATTTCTCTGATCTAGTTCGATCACGATTCGAACACATTTGGAAGAAAATAGTTTTGCATAAATGCCATAATTAGCAGAACTGGGAAGTCACAACTCCCGGACTGCTTCATTACGCTCTCTAGAGTGAAACTGACACAGTGATTCCTCCTTATTCTGTTATTTCTCTGATCTAGTTCGATCACGATTCGAACACATCTGGAAGAAAATATTTTTGCATAAATGCCATAATTAGCAGAACTGGGAAGTCACAACTCCCGGACTGCTTCTCTACGCTCTCTAGAGTGAAACTGACACAGTGATTCCTCCTTATTCTGTTATTTCTCTGATCTAGTTCGATCACGATTCGAACACATCTGGAAAAAGTAGTTTTGCATAAATGCCATAATTAGCAGAACTGGGAAGTCACAACTCCCGGACTGCTTCTCTGCGCTCTCTAGAGTGAAACTGACACAGTGATTCCTCCTTATTCTGTTATTTCTCTGATCTAGTTCGATCACGATTCGAACACATCTGGAAAAAGTAGTTTTGGATAAATGCCATAATTAGCAGAACTGGGAAGTCACAACTCCCGGACTGCTTCTCTGCGCTCTCTAGAGTGAAACTGACACAGTGATTCCTCCTTATTCTGTTATTTCTCTGATCTAGTTCGATCACGATTCGAACACATCTGGAAGAAAATATTTTTGCATAAATGCCATAATTAGCAGAACTGGGAAGTCACAACTCCCGGACTGCTTCTCTGCGCTCTCTAGAGTGAAACTGACACAGTGATTCCTCTTTTTTCTGTTATTTCTCTGATCTAGTTCGATCACGATTCGAACACATTTGGAAGAAAATAGTTTTGCATAAATGCCATAATTAGCAGAACTGGGAAGTCACAACTCCCGGACTGCTTCTCTACGCTCTCTAGAGTAGATCTGACACAGTGATTCCTCATTATTCTGTTATTTCTCTGATCTAGTTCGATCACGATTCGAACACATCTGGAAGAAAATAGTTTTGCATAAATGCCATAATTAGCAGAACTGGGAAGTCACAACTCCCGGACTGCTTCTCTACGCTCTCTAGAGTGGAACTGACACAGTGATTCCTCCTTATTCTGTTATTTCTCTGATCTAGTTCGATCACGATTCGAACACATATCTGGAAGAAAATAGTTTTGCATAAATGTCATAATTAGCAGAACTGGGAAGTCACAACTCCCGGACAGCTTCTCTACGCTCTCTAGAGTGGAACTGACACAGTGATTCCTCCTTATTCTGTTAATTCTCTGATCTAGTTCGATCACGATTCGAACACATCTGGAAGAAAATAGTTTTGCATAAATGTCATAATTAGCAGAACTGGGAAATCACAACTCCCGGACAGCTTTTCTACGCTCTTTACAGTGAAACTGACACAGTGATTCCTCCTTATTCTGTTATTTCTCTCATCTAGTTCGATCACGATTCGAACACATCTGGAAGAAAATAGTTTTGCATAAATGCCATAATTAGCAGAACTGGGAAGTCACAACTCCCGGACTGCTTCTCTACGCTCTCTAGAGTGAAACTGACACAGTGATTCCTCCTTATTCTGTTATTTCTCTGATCTAGTTCGATCACGATTCGAACACATTTGGAAGAAAATAGTTTTGCATAAATGCCATAGTTAGCAGAAATGGGAATTCACAACTCCCAGACTGCTTCTCTACGCTCTCTAGAGTGAAACTGACACAGTGATTCCTCCTTATTCTGTTATTTCTCTGATCTAGTTCGATCAGATTTCGAACACATATCTGGAAGAAAATAGTTTTGCTTAAATGCCATAATTAGCAGAACTGGGAAGTCACAACTCCCAGACTGCTTCTCTACGCTCTCTAGAGTGGAACTGACACAGTGATTCCTCCTTATTCTGTAATTTCTCTGATCTAGTACGATCACGATTCGAACACATCTGGAAGAAAATAGTTTTGCATAAATGCCATAATTAGCAGAACTGGGAAGTCACAACTCCCGGACTGCTTCTCTACGCTCTCTAGAGTGGAACTGACACAGTGATTCCTCCTTATTCTGTTATTTCTCTGATCTAGTTCGATCACGATTCGAACACATCTGGAAGAAAATATTTTTGCATAAATGCCATAATTAGCAGAACTGGGAAGTCACAACTCCCGGACTGCTTCTCTACGCTCTCTAGAGTGAAACTGACACAGTGATTCCTCCTTATTCTGTTATTTCTCTGATCTAGTACGATCACGATTCGAACACATCTGGAAGAAAATAGTTTTGCATAAATGCCGTAATTAGCAGAACTGGGAAGTCACAACTCCCGGACTGCTTCTCTACGCTCTCTAGAGTGAAACTGACACAGTGATTCCTCCTCATTCTGTTATTTCTCTGATCTAGTTCGATCACGATTCGAACACATTTGGAAGAAAATAGTTTTGCATAAATGCCATAATTAGCAGAACTGGGAAGTCACAACTCCCGGACTGCTTCTCTACGCTCTCTAGAGTGAAACTGACACAGTGATTCCTCCTTATTCTGTTATTTCTCTGATCTAGTTCGATCACGATTCGAACACATTTGGAAGAAAATAGTTTTGCATAAATGCCATAGTTAGCAGAAATGGGAATTCACAACTCCCAGACTGCTTCTCTACGCTCTCTAGAGTGAAACTGACACAGTGATTCCTCCTTATTCTGTTATTTCTCTGATCTAGTTCGATCACGATTCGAACACATCTGGAAGAAAATAGTTTTGCATAAATGCCATAAATAGCAGAACTGGGAAGTCACAACTCTCGGACTGCTTCTCTACGCTCTCTAGAGTGGAACTGACACAGTGATTCCTCTTTTTTCTGTTATTTCTCTGATCTAGTTCGATCACGATTCGAACACATTTGGAAGAAAATAGTTTTGCATAAATGCCATAATTAGCAGAACTGGGAAGTCACAACTCCCGGACTGCTTCTCTACGCTCTCTAGAGTAGATCTGACACAGTGATTCCTCATTATTCTGTTATTTCTCTGATCTAGTTCGATCACGATTCGAACACATCTGGAAGAAAATAGTTTTGCATAAATGCCATAATTAGCAGAACTGGGAAGTCACAACTCCCGGACTGCTTCTCTACGCTCTCTAGAGTGGAACTGACACAGTGATTCCTCCTTATTCTGTTATTTCTCTGATCTAGTTCGATCACGATTCGAACACATATCTGGAAGAAAATAGTTTTGCATAAATGTCATAATTAGCAGAACTGGGAAGTCACAACTCCCGGACAGCTTCTCTACGCTCTCTAGAGTGGAACTGACACAGTGATTCCTCCTTATTCTGTTAATTCTCTGATCTAGTTCGATCACGATTCGAACACATCTGGAAGAAAATAGTTTTGCATAAATGTCATAATTAGCAGAACTGGGAAATCACAACTCCCGGACAGCTTTTCTACGCTCTTTACAGTGAAACTGACACAGTGATTCCTCCTTATTCTGTTATTTCTCTCATCTAGTTCGATCACGATTCGAACACATCTGGAAGAAAATAGTTTTGCATAAATGCCATAATTAGCAGAACTGGGAAGTCACAACTCCCGGACTGCTTCTCTACGCTCTCTAGAGTGAAACTGACACAGTGATTTCTCCTTATTCTGTTATTTCTCTGATCTAGTTCGATCACGATTCGAACACATTTGGAAGAAAATAGTTTTGCATAAATGCCATAGTTAGCAGAAATGGGAATTCACAACTCCCAGACTGCTTCTCTACGCTCTCTAGAGTGAAACTGACACAGTGATTCCTCCTTATTCTGTTATTTCTCTGATCTAGTTCGATCAGATTTCGAACACATATCTGGAAGAAAATAGTTTTGCTTAAATGCCATAATTAGCAGAACTGGGAAGTCACAACTCCCAGACTGCTTCTCTACGCTCTCTAGAGTGGAACTGACACAGTGATTCCTCCTTATTCTGTAATTTCTCTGATCTAGTTAGATCATGATTCGAACACATCTGGAAGAAAATAGTTTTGAAAAAATGCCATAATTAGCAACACTGGGAAGTCACAACTCCCGGACTGCTTCTCTACGCTCTCTAGAGTGGAACTGACACAGTGATTCCTCCTTATTCTGTAATTTCTCTGATCTAGTACGATCACGATTCGAACACATCTGGAAGAAAATAGTTTTGCATAAATGCCATAATTAGCAGAACTGGGAAGTCACAACTCCCAGACTGCTTCTCTACGTTCTCTAGAGTGGAACTGACACAGTGATTCCTCCTTATTCTGTTATTTCTCTGATCTAGTTCGATCACGATTCGAACACATCTGGAAGAAAATATTTTTTGCATAAATGCCATAATTAGCAGAACTGGGAAGTCACAACTCCCGGACTGCTTCTCTACGCTCTCTAGAGTGAAACTGACACAGTGATTCCTCCTTATTCTGTTATTTCTCTGATCTAGTACGATCACGATTCGAACACATCTGGAAGAAAATAGTTTTGCATAAATGCCGTAATTAGCAGAACTGGGAAGTCACAACTCCCGGACTGCTTCTCTACGCTCTCTAGAGTGAAACTGACACAGTGATTCCTCCTCATTCTGTTATTTCTCTGATCTAGTTCGATCACGATTCGAACACATTTGGAAGAAAATAGTTTTGCATAAATGCCATAATTAGCAGAACTGGGAAGTCACAACTCCCGGACTGCTTCTCTACGCTCTCTAGAGTGAAACTGACACAGTGATTCCTCCTTATTCTGTTATTTCTCTGATCTAGTTCGATCACGATTCGAACACATTTGGAAGAAAATAGTTTTGCATAAATGCCATAGTTAGCAGAAATGGGAATTCACAACTCCCAGACTGCTTCTCTACGCTCTCTAGAGTGAAACTGACACAGTGATTCCTCCTTATTCTGTTATTTCTCTGATCTAGTTCGATCACGATTCGAACACATCTGGAAGAAAATAGTTTTGCATAAATGCCATAAATAGCAGAACTGGGAAGTCACAACTCTCGGACTGCTTCTCTACGCTCTCTAGAGTGAAACTGACACAGTGATTCCTCCTTGTTCCGTTATTTCTCTGATCTAGTTCGATCACGATTCGAACACATTTGGAAGAAAATAGTTTTGCATAAATGCCATAATTAGCAGAACTGGGAAGTCACAACTCCCGGACTGCTTTTCTACGCTCTCTAGAGTGGAACTGACACAGTGATTCCTCCTTATTCTGTTATTTCTCTGATCTAGTTCGATCACGATTCGAACACATCTGGAAGAAAATAGTTTTGCATAAATGCCATAATTAGCAGTACTAGGAAGTCACAACTCCCGGACTGCTTCTCTACGCTCTCTAGAGTGGAACTGACACAGTGATTCCTCCTTATTCTGTTATTTCTCTGATCTAGTTCGATCACGATTCGAACACATCTGGAAGAAAATAGTTTTGCATAAATGCCATAATTAGCAGAACTGGGAAGTCACAACTCCCGGACTGCTTCTCTACGCTCTCTAGAGTGGAACTGACACAGTGATTCCTCCTTATTCTGTTAATTCTCTGATCTAGTTCGATCACGATTCGAACACATCTGGAAGAAAATAGTTTTGCATAAATGTCATAATTAGCAGAACTGGGAAATCACAACTCCCGGACAGCTTTTCTACGCTCTTTACAGTGAAACTGACACAGTGATTCCTCCTTATTCTGTTATTTCTCTCATCTAGTTCGATCACGATTCGAACACATCTGGAAGAAAATAGTTTTGCATAAATGCCATAGTTAGCAGAACTGGGAAGTCACAACTACTGGACTGATTCTCTACGCTCTCTAGAGTGGAACTGACACAGTGATTCCTCCTTATTCTGTTAATTTTCTGATCTAGTTCGATCACGATTCGAACACATTCGGAAAAAAAACTAGTTTTGCATAAATGTCATAATTAGCAGAACTGGGAAGTCACAACTCCCGGACTGATTCTCTACGCTCTCTAGAGTGGAACTGACACAGTGATTCCTTCTTATTCTGTTAATTCTCTGATCTAGTTCTATCACGATTCGAACACATCTGGAAGAAAAAAATAGTTTTGCATAAATGCCATAATTAGCAGAACTGGGAAGTCACAACTCCCGGACTGATTCTCTACTCTCTCTAGAGTGGAACTGACACAGTGATTCCTCCTTATTCTGTTAATTCTCTGATCTAGTTCGATCACGATTCGAACACATCTGGAAGAAAATAGTTTTGCATAAATGTCATAATTAGCAGAACTGGGAAATCACAACTCCCGGACAGCTTTTCTACGCTCTTTACAGTGAAACTGACACAGTGATTCCTCCTTATTCTGTTATTTCTCTCATCTAGTTCGATCACGATTCGAACACATCTGGAAGAAAATAGTTTTGCATAAATGTCATAATTAGCAGAACTGGGAAGTCACAACTCCCGGACTGCTTCTCTACGCTCTCTAGAGTGGAACTGACACAGTGATTCCTCCTTATTCTGTTATTTCTCTGATCTAGTTCGATCACGATTCGAACACATCTGGAAGAAAATAGTTTTGCATAAATGTCATAATTAGCAGAACTGGGAAATCACAACTCCCGGACAGCTTTTCTACGTTCTTTACAGTGAAACTGACACAGTGATTCCTCCTTATTCTGTTATTTCTCTCATCTAGTTCGATCACGATTCGAACACATCTGGAAGAAAATAGTTTTGCATAAATGTCATAATTAGCAGAACTGGGAAATCACAACTCCCGGACAGCTTTTCTACGCTCTTTACAGTGAAACTGACACAGTGATTCCTCCTTATTCTGTTATTTCTCTCATCTAGTTCGATCACGATTCGAACACATCTGGAAGAAAATAGTTTTGCATAAATGTCATAATTAGCAGAACTGGGAAGTCACAACTCCCGGACTGATTCTCTACGCTCTCTAGAGTGGAACTGACACAGTGATTCCTTCTTATTCTGTTAATTCTCTGATCTAGTTCGATCACGATTCGAACACATATGGAAGAAAAAATAGTTTTGCATAAATGCCATAATTAGCAGAACTGGGAAGTCACAACTACTGGACTGATTCTCTACGCTCTCTAGAGTGGAACTGACACAGTGATTCCTCCTTATTCTGTTAATTCTCTGATCTAGTTCGATCACGATTCGAACACATTCGGAAAAAAAAACTAGTTTTGCATAAATGTCATAATTAGCAGAACTGGGAAGTCACATCTCCCGGACTGCTTCTCTACGCTCTCTAGAGTGGAACTGACACAGTGATTTCTCCTTATTCTGTTAGTTCTCTGATCGAGTTCGATCACGATTCGAATTCATCTGGAAGGATATAGTTTTGCATAAATGCCATAATTAGCAGAACTGGGAAGTCACAACTCCCGGACTGATTCTCTACGCTCTCTAGAGTGGAACTGACACAGTGATTTCTCCTTATTCTGTTAGTTCTCTGATCGAGTTCGATCACGATTCGAATTCATCTGGAAGGATATAGTTTTTCATAAATGCCATAATTAGCAGAACTGGGAAGTCACAACTCCCGGACTGATTCTCTACGCTCTCTAGAGTGGAACTGACACAGTGATTCCTTCTTATTCTGTTAATTCTCTGATCTAGTTCGATCACGATTCGAACACATCTGGAAGAAAATAGTTTTGCATAAATGTCATAATTAGCAGAACTGGGAAGTCACAACTCCCGGACTGCTTCTCTACGCTCTCTAGAGTGGAACTGACACAGTGATTCCTCCTTATTCTGTTAAATCTCTGATCTAGTTCGATCACGATTCGAACACATCTGGAAGAAAATAGTTTTGCATAAATGTCATAATTAGCAGAACTGGGAAGTCACAACTCCCGGACAGCTTTTCTACGCTCTTTACAGTGAAACTGACACAGTGATTCCTCCTTATTCTGTTATTTCTCTCATCTAGTTCGATCACGATTCGAACACATCTGGAAGAAAATAGTTTTGCATAAATGTCATAATTAGCAGAACTGGGAAGTCACAACTCCCGGACAGCTTCTCTACGCTCTCTAGAGTGGAACTGACACAGTGATTCCTCCTTATTCTGTTAATTCTCTGATCTAGTTCGATCACGATTCGAACACATCTGGAAGAAAATAGTTTTGCATAAATGTCATAATTAGCAGAACTGGGAAATCACAACTCCCGGACAGCTTTTCTACGCTCTTTACAGTGAAACTGACACAGTGATTCCTCCTTATTCTGTTAATTCTCTGATCTAGTTCGATCACGATTCGAACACATTCGGAAAAAAAACTAGTTTTGCATAAATGTCATAATTAGCAGAACTGGGAAGTCACAACTCCCGGACTGATTCTCTACGCTCTCTAGATTGGAACTGACACAGTGATTCCTTCTTATTCTGTTAATTCTCTGATCTAGTTCTATCACGATTCGAACACATCTGGAAGAAAAAAATAGTTTTGCATAAATGCCATAATTAGCAGAACTGGGAAGTCACAACTCCCGGACTGCTTCTCTACGCTCTCTAGAGTGGAACTGACACAGTGATTCCTCCTTATTCTGTTATTTCTCTGATCTAGTTCGATCACGATTCGAACACATCTGGAAGAAAATAGTTTTGCATAAATGTCATAATTAGCAGAACTGGGAAATCACAACTCCCGGACAGCTTTTCTACGTTCTTTACAGTGAAACTGACACAGTGATTCCTCCTTATTCTGTTATTTCTCTCATCTAGTTCGATCACGATTCGAACACATCTGGAAGAAAATAGTTTTGCATAAATGTCATAATTAGCAGAACTGGGAAATCACAACTCCCGGACAGCTTTTCTACGCTCTTTACAGTGAAACTGACACAGTGATTCCTCCTTATTCTGTTATTTCTCTCATCTAGTTCGATCACGATTCGAACACATCTGGAAGAAAATAGTTTTGCATAAATGTCATAATTAGCAGAACTGGGAAGTCACAACTCCCGGACTGATTCTCTACGCTCTCTAGAGTGGAACTGACACAGTGATTCCTTCTTATTCTGTTAATTCTCTGATCTAGTTCGATCACGATTCGAACACATATGGAAGAAAAAATAGTTTTGCATAAATGCCATAATTAGCAGAACTGGGAAGTCACAACTACTGGACTGATTCTCTACGCTCTCTAGAGTGGAACTGACACAGTGATTCCTCCTTATTCTGTTAATTCTCTGATCTAGTTCGATCACGATTCGAACACATTCGGAAAAAAAAACTAGTTTTGCATAAATGTCATAATTAGCAGAACTGGGAAGTCACATCTCCCGGACTGCTTCTCTACGCTCTCTAGAGTGGAACTGACACAGTGATTTCTCCTTATTCTGTTAGTTCTCTGATCGAGTTCGATCACGATTCGAATTCATCTGGAAGGATATAGTTTTGCATAAATGCCATAATTAGCAGAACTGGGAAGTCACAACTCCCGGACTGATTCTCTACGCTCTCTAGAGTGGAACTGACACAGTGATTTCTCCTTATTCTGTTAGTTCTCTGATCGAGTTCGATCACGATTCGAATTCATCTGGAAGGATATAGTTTTGCATAAATGCCATAATTAGCAGAACTGGGAAGTCACAACTCCCGGACTGATTCTCTACGCTCTCTAGAGTGGAACTGACACAGTGATTCCTTCTTATTCTGTTAATTCTCTGATCTAGTTCGATCACGATTCGAACACATCTGGAAGAAAATAGTTTTGCATAAATGTCATAATTAGCAGAACTGGGAAGTCACAACTCCCGGACTGCTTCTCTACGCTCTCTAGAGTGGAACTGACACAGTGATTCCTCCTTATTCTGTTAAATCTCTGATCTAGTTCGATCACGATTCGAACACATCTGGAAGAAAATAGTTTTGCATAAATGTCATAATTAGCAGAACTGGGAAATCACACCTCCCGGACTGCTTCTCTACGCTCTCTAGAGTGGAACTGACACAGTGATTCCTCCTTATTCTGTTAATTCTCTGATCTAGTTCGATCACGATTCGAACACATCTGGAAGAAAAAATAGTTTTGCATAAATGTCATAATTAACAGAACTGGGAAGTCACATCTCCCGGACTGCTTCTCTACGCTCTCTAGAGTGAAACTGACACAGTGATTCTTCCTTATTCTGTTATTTCTCTTTTCTCGTTCGATCACGATTCGAACACATCTGGAAGAAAATATTTTTGCATAAATGCCATAATTAGCAGAACTGGGAAGTCACAACTCCCGGACTGCTTCTCTACGCTCTCTAGAGTGGAACTGACACAGTGATTCCTCCTTATTCTGTTATTTCTCTGATCTAGTTCGATCACGATTCGAACACATCTGGAAGAAAATATTTTTGCATAAATGCCATAATTAGCAGAACTGGGAAGTCACAACTTCCGCACTGCTTCTCTACGCTCTCTAGAGTGGAACTGACACAGTGATTCCTCCTTATTCTGTTAATTCTCTTATCTAGTTCGATCACGATTCGAACACATCTGGAAGAAAATATTTTTGCATAAATGCCATAATTAGCAGAACTGGGAAGTCACAACTCCCGGACTGCTTCTCTACGCTCTCTAGAGTGAAACTGACACAGTGATTCCTCCTTATTCTGTTATTTCTCTGATCTAGTTCGATCACGATTCGAACACATCTGGAAGAAAATAGTTTTGCATAAATGCCATAATTAGCAGAACTGGGAAGTCACAGTTTCCGGACAGCTTTTCTACGCTCTCTAAAGTGAAACTGACACAGTGATTCCTTCTTGTTCTGTTAATTCTCTGATCTAGTTCGATCACGATTCGAACACATCTGGAAGGATATAGTTTTGCATAAATGTCCTAATTAGCAGAACTGGGAAGTCACAACTACCGGACTGCCTCTCTACGTTCTCTAGAGTGGAACTGACACAGTGATTCCTCCTTATTCTGTTATTTCTCTGATTTAGTTCGATTACAATTCGAACACGTCTGGAAGAAAATAGTTTGCATAAATGTCATAATTAGCAGAACTGGTAAGTCACATCTCCCGGACTGCTTCTCTACGCTTTCTAGAATGAAACTGACACAGTGATTCCTTCTTATTCTGTTATTTCTCTTATCTAGTTCGATCACAATTCGAACACATCTGGAAGAAAATACTTTTGCATAAATGCCATAATTAGCAGAACTGGAAAGTCACAACTCCCGGACAGCTTCTCTACTTTCTCTACAGTGAAACTGACACAGTGATTCCTCCTTATTCTGTTATTTATCTTATCTAGTTCGATCACGATTCGAACACGTTTGGAAGAAAATACTTTTGCATAAATGCCAAAATTAGCAGAACTGGGAAGTCACAACTCCCGGACTGCTTTTCTACGCTCTCTAGAGTGGAACTGACACAGTGATTCCTCCTTATTCTGTTATTTCTCTGATCTGGTTCGATCACGATTCGAACACATCTGGAAGAAAATATTTTTGCATAAATGTTATAATTAGCAGAACTGGGAATTCACAGTTTCCGGACAGCTTCTCTACTCTTTCTACAGTGAAACTGACACAGTGATTCCTCCTTATTCTGTTATTTATCTTATCTAGTTCGATCACGATTCGAACACATTTGGAAGAAAATAGTTTTGCATAAATGCCATAATTAGCAGAACTGGGAAGTCACAACTCCCGGACTGCTTTTCTACGCTCTCTAGAGTGGAACTGACACAGTGATTCTTCCTTATTCTGTTATTTCTCTGATCTGGTTCGATCACGATTCGAACACATATGGAAGAAAATATTTTTGCATAAATATTATAATTAGCAGAACTGGGAATTCACAGTTTCCGGACAGCTTCTCTACTCTTTCTACAGTGAAACTGACACAGTGATTCCTCCTTATTCTGTTATTTATCTTATCTAGTTCGATCACGATTCGAACACATTTGGAAGAAAATAGTTTTGCATAAATGCCATAATTAGCAGAACTGGGAAGTCACAACTCCCGCACTGCTTCTCTACGCTCTCTAGAGTGGAACTGACACAGTGATTCCTCCTTATTTTGTCATTTCTCTGATCTAGTTCGATCACGATTCGAACACATCTGGAAGAAAATATTTTTGCATAAATGCCATAATTAGCAGAACTGGGAAGTCACAACTCCCGGACTGCTTCTCTACGCTCTCTAGAGTGGAACTGACACAGTGATTCCTCCTTATTCTGTTATTTCTCTGATCTAGTTCGATCACGATTCGAACACGTTTGGAAGAAAATACTTTTGCATAAATGCCAAAATTAGGAGAACTGGGAAGTCACAGTTTCCGGACAGCTTCTCTACTCTCTCTACAGTGAAACTGACACAGTGATTCCTCCTTATTCTGTTATTTCTCTGATCTAGTTCGATCACGATTCGAACACATCTGGAAGAAAATATTTTTGCATAAATGTTATAATTAGCAGAACTGGGAATTCACAGTTTCCGGACAGCTTCTCTACTCTCTCTACAGTGAAACTGACACAGTGATTCCTCCTTATTCTGTTATTTATCTTATCTAGTTCGATCACGATTCGAACACATTTGGAAGAAAATAGTTTTGCATAAATGTTATAATTAGCAGAACTGGGAATTCACAACTCCCGGACTGCTTCTCTACGCTCTCTAGAGTGGAACTGACACAGTGATTCCTCCTTATTTTGTCATTTCTCTGATCTAGTTCGATCACGATTCGAACACATCTGGAAGAAAATGTTTTTGCATAAATGCCATAATTAGCAGAACTGGGAAGTCACAACTCCCGGACTGCTTCTCTACGCTCTCTAGAGTGGAACTGACACAGTGATTCCTCCTTATTTTGTCATTTCTCTGATCTAGTTCGATCACGATTCGAACACATCTGGAAGAAAATGTTTTTG
Source organism: Rhabditoides inermis (assembly GCA_963966185.1). Classification (NCBI taxonomy): domain Eukaryota; kingdom Metazoa; phylum Nematoda; class Chromadorea; order Rhabditida; family Rhabditidae; genus Rhabditoides; species Rhabditoides inermis. The sequence continues at coordinate 564,576 of CAWZYM010000196.1, read as the reverse complement.
CATAAATGCCATAATTAGCAGAACTGGGAAGTCACAACTCCCGGACTGCTTCTCTACGCTCTCTAGAGTGGAACTGACACAGTGATTCCTCCTTATTCTGTTATTTATCTTATCTAGTTCGATCACGATTCGAACACGTTTGGAAGAAAATACTTTTGCATAAATGCCAAAATTAGCAGAACTGGGAATTCACAGTTTCCGGACAGCTTCTCTACTCTCTCTACAGTGAAACTGACACAGTGATTCCTCCTTATTCTGTTATTTATCTTATCTAGTTCGATCACGATTCGAACACATTTGGAAGAAAATAGTTTTGCATAAATGTTATAATTAGCAGAACTGGGAATTCACAACTCCCGGACTGCTTCTCTACGCTCTCTAGAGTGGAACTGACACAGTGATTCCTCCTTATTTTGTCATTTCTCTGATCTAGTTCGATCACGATTCGAACACATCTGGAAGAAAATGTTTTTGCATAAATGCCATAATTAGCAGAACTGGGAAGTCACAACTCCCGGACTGCTTCTCTACGCTCTCTAGAGTGGAACTGACACAGTGATTCCTCCTTATTTTGTCATTTCTCTGATCTAGTTCGATCACGATTCGAACACATCTGGAAGAAAATGTTTTTGCATAAATGCCATAATTAGCAGAACTGGGAAGTCACAACTCCCGGACTGCTTCTCTACGCTCTCTAGAGTGGAACTGACACAGTGATTCCTCCTTATTCTGTTATTTATCTTATCTAGTTCGATCACGATTCGAACACGTTTGGAAGAAAATACTTTTGCATAAATGCCAAAATTAGCAGAACTGGGAAGTCACAGTTTCCGGACAGCTTCTCTACTTTCTCTACAGTGAAACTGACACAGTGATTCCTCCTTATTCTGTTATTTATCTTATCTAGTTCGATCACGATTCGAACACATTTGGAAGAAAATAGTTTTGCATAAATGCCATAATTAGCAGAACTGGGAAGTCACAACTCCCGGACTGCTTTTCTACGCTCTCTAGAGTGGAACTGACACAGTGATTCCTCCTTATTCTGTTATTTCTCTGATCTGGTTCGATCACGATTCGAACACATCTGGAAGAAAATATTTTTGCATAAATGTTATAATTAGCAGAACTGGGAATTCACAGTTTCCGGACAGCTTCTCTACTCTTTCTACAGTGAAACTGACACAGTGATTCCTCCTTATTCTGTTATTTATCTTATCTAGTTCGATCACGATTCGAACACATTTGGAAGAAAATAGTTTTGCATAAATGCCATAATTAGCAGAACTGGGAAGTCACAACTCCCGCACTGCTTCTCTACGCTCTCTAGAGTGGAACTGACACAGTGATTCCTCCTTATTTTGTCATTTCTCTGATCTAGTTCGATCACGATTCGAACACATCTGGAAGAAAATATTTTTGCATAAATGCCATAATTAGCAGAACTGGGAAGTCACAACTCCCGGACTGCTTCTCTACGCTCTCTAGAGTGGAACTGACACAGTGATTCCTCCTTATTCTGTTATTTCTCTGATCTAGTTCGATCACGATTCGAACACGTTTGGAAGAAAATACTTTTGCATAAATGCCAAAATTAGGAGAACTGGGAAGTCACAGTTTCCTGACAGCTTCTCTACTCTCTCTACAGTGAAACTGACACAGTGATTCCTCCTTATTCTGTTATTTCTCTGATCTAGTTCGATCACGATTCGAACACATCTGGAAGAAAATATTTTTGCATAAATGTTATAATTAGCAGAACTGGGAATTCACAGTTTCCGGACAGCTTCTCTACTCTCTCTACAGTGAAACTGACACAGTGATTCCTCCTTATTCTGTTATTTATCTTATCTAGTTCGATCACGATTCGAACACATTTGGAAGAAAATAGTTTTGCATAAATGTTATAATTAGCAGAACTGGGAATTCACAGTTTCCGGACAGCTTTTCTACCGTCTCTAGAGTGAAACTGACACAGTGATTCCTCCTTATTCTGTTAATTCTCTGATCTAGTTCGATCACGATTCGAACACATTTGGAAGAAAATACTTTTGCATAAATGCCAAAATTAGCAGAACTGGGAAGTCACAATTTCCGGACAGCTTTTCTACGCTCTCTAAAGTGGAACTGACACAGTGATTCCTTCTTGTTCTGTTAATTCTCTGATCTAGTTCGATCACGATTCGAAGAAAATAGTTTTGCATACATGTCATAATTAGCAGAACTGGGAAGTCACAACTCCCGGACTGCTTCTCTACGCTCTCCAGAGTAGAACTGACACAGTGATTCCTCCTTATTCTGTTATTTATCTTATCTAGTTCGATCACGATTCGAACACATCTGGAAGAAAATAGTTTTGCATAAATGCCATAATTAGCAGAACTGGGAAGTCACAACTCCCGGACTGCTTCTCTACGCTCTCTAGAGTGGAACTGACACAGTGATTCCTCCTTATTCTGTTATTTCTCTGATCTAGTTCGATCACGATTCGAACACATCTGGAAGAAAATATTTTTGCATAAATGCCATAATTAGCAGAACTGGGAAGTCACAACTTCCGCACTGCTTCTCTACGCTCTCTAGAGTGGAACTGACACAGTGATTCCTCCTTATTCTGTTAATTCTCTTATCTAGTTCGATCACGATTCGAACACATCTGGAAGAAAATATTTTTGCATAAATGCCATAATTAGCAGAACTGGGAAGTCACAACTCCCGGACTGCTTCTCTACGCTCTCTAGAGTGAAACTGACACAGTGATTCCTCCTTATTCTGTTATTTCTCTGATCTAGTTCGATCACGATTCGAACACATCTGGAAGAAAATAGTTTTGCATAAATGCCATAATTAGCAGAACTGGGAAGTCACAGTTTCCGGACAGCTTTTCTACGCTCTCTAAAGTGAAACTGACACAGTGATTCCTTCTTGTTCTGTTAATTCTCTGATCTAGTTCGATCACGATTCGAACACATCTGGAAGGATATAGTTTTGCATAAATGTCCTAATTAGCAGAACTGGGAAGTCACAACTACCGGACTGCCTCTCTACGTTCTCTAGAGTGGAACTGACACAGTGATTCCTCCTTATTCTGTTATTTCTCTGATTTAGTTCGATTACAATTCGAACACGTCTGGAAGAAAATAGTTTTGCATAAATGTCATAATTAGCAGAACTGGGAAGTCACAACTCCCGGACTGCCTCTCTACGTTCTCTAGAGTGGAACTGACACAGTGATTCCTCCTTATTCTGTTATTTCTCTGATTTAGTTCGATTACAATTCGAACACGTCTGGAAGAAAATAGTTTGCATAAATGTCATAATTAGCAGAACTGGTAAGTCACATCTCCCGGACTGCTTCTCTACGCTTTCTAGAATGAAACTGACACAGTGATTCCTTCTTATTCTGTTATTTCTCTTATCTAGTTCGATCACAATTCGAACACATCTGGAAGAAAATACTTTTGCATAAATGCCATAATTAGCAGAACTGGAAAGTCACAACTCCCGGACAGCTTCTCTACTTTCTCTACAGTGAAACTGACACAGTGATTCCTCCTTATTCTGTTATTTATCTTATCTAGTTCGATCACGATTCGAACACGTTTGGAAGAAAATACTTTTGCATAAATGCCAAAATTAGCAGAACTGGGAAGTCACAACTCCCGGACTGCTTTTCTACGCTCTCTAGAGTGGAACTGACACAGTGATTCCTCCTTATTCTGTTATTTCTCTGATCTGGTTCGATCACGATTCGAACACATCTGGAAGAAAATATTTTTGCATAAATGTTATAATTAGCAGAACTGGGAATTCACAGTTTCCGGACAGCTTCTCTACTCTTTCTACAGTGAAACTGACACAGTGATTCCTCCTTATTCTGTTATTTATCTTATCTAGTTCGATCACGATTCGAACACATTTGGAAGAAAATATTTTTGCATAAATGTTATAATTAGCAGAACTGGGAATTCACAGTTTCCGGACAGCTTCTCTACTCTCTCTACAGTGAAACTGACACAGTGATTCCTCCTTATTCTGTTATTTATCTTATCTAGTTCGATCACGATTCGAACACATTTGGAAGAAAATAGTTTTGCATAAATGTCATAATTAGCAGATCTGGGAAGTCACAACTCCCGGACTGCTTCTCTACGCTCTCTAGAGTGGAACTGACACAGTGATTCCTCCTTATTCTGTTATTTCTCTGATCTAGTTCGATCACGATTCGAACACGTTTGGAAGAAAATACTTTTGCATAAATGCCAAAATTAGCAGAACTGGGAAGTCACAGTTTCCGGACAGCTTCTCTACTCTCTCTACAGTGAAACTGACACAGTGATTCCTCCTTATTCTGTTATTTCTCTGATCTGGTTCGATCACGATTCGAACACATCTGGAAGAAAATATTTTTGCATAAATGTTATAATTAGCAGAACTGGGAATTCACAGTTTCCGGACAGCTTCTCTACTCTTTCTACAGTGAAACTGACACAGTGATTCCTCCTTATTCTGTTATTTATCTTATCTAGTTCGATCACGATTCGAACACATTTGGAAGAAAATAGTTTTGCATAAATGCCATAATTAGCAGAACTGGGAAGTCACAACTCCCGGACTGCTTTTCTACGCTCTCTAGAGTGGAACTGACACAGTGACTCCTCCTTATTCTGTTATTTCTCTGATCTGGTTCGATCACGATTCGAACACATATGGAAGAAAATATTTTTGCATAAATGTTATAATTAGCAGAACTGTGAATTCACAGTTTCCGGACAGCTTCTCTACTCTTTCTACAGTGAAACTGACACAGTGATTCCTCCTTATTCTGTTATTTATCTTATCTAGTTCGATCACGATTCGAACACATTTGGAAGAAAATAGTTTTGCATAAATGTCATAATTAGCAGAACTGGGAAGTCACAACTCCCGGACTGCTTCTCTACGCTCTCTAAAGTGGAACTGACACAGTGATTCCTTCTTGTTCTGTTAATTCTCTGATCTAGTTCGATCACGATTCGAAGAAAATAGTTTTGCATACATGTCATAATTAGCAGAACTGGGAAGTCACAACTCCCGGACTGCTTCTCTACGCTCTCTAGAGTGGAACTGACACAGTGATTCCTCCTTATTCTGTTAATTCTCTGATCTAGTTCAATCACGATTCGAACACATCTGGAAGAAAATAGTTTTGCATAAATGTCATAATTAGCAGAACTGGGAAGTCACAACTCTCGGACTGCTTCTCTACGCTCTCTAGAGTAGAACTGACACAGTGATTCCTCCTTATTCTGTTATTTATCTTATCTAGTTCGATCACGATTCGAACACATTTGGAAGAAAATAGTTTTGCATAAATGCCATAATTAGCAGAACTGGGAAGTCACAACTCCCGGACTGCTTTTCTACGCTCTCTAGAGTGGAACTGACACAGTGATTCCTCCTTATTTTGTTATTTCTCTGATCTAGTTCGATCACGATTCGAACACATCTGGAAGAAAATATTTTTGCAAAAATGCCATAATTAGCAGAACTGGGAAGTCACAACTCCCGGACTGCTTCTCTACGCTCTCTAGAGTGAAACTGACACAAAGATTCCTCCTTATTCTGTTATTTCTCTGATCTAGTTCGATCACGATTCGAACACGTTTGGAAGAAAATACTTTTGCATAAATGCCAAAATTAGCAGAACTGGGAAGTCACAGTTTCCGGACAGCTTCTCTAATCTCTCTACAGTGAAACTGACACAGTGATTCCTCCTTATTCTGTTATTTCTCTGATCTAGTTCGATCACGATTCGAACACATCTGGAAGAAAATATTTTTGCATAAATGTTATAATTAGCAGAACTGGGAATTCACAGTTTCCGGACAGCTTCTCTACTCTCTCTACAGTGAAACTGACACAGTGATTCCTCCTTATTCTGTTATTTATCTTATCTAGTTCGATCACGATTCGAACACATTTGGAAGAAAATAGTTTTGCATAAATGTCATAATTAGCAGATCTGGGAAGTCACAACTCCCGGACTGCTTCTCTACGCTCTCTAGAGTGGAACTGACACAGTGATTCCTCCTTATTCTGTTATTTCTCTGATCTAGTTCGATCACGATTCGAACACGTTTGGAAGAAAATAGTTTTGCATAAATGCCAAAATTAGCAGAACTGGGAAGTCACAGTTTCCGGACAGCTTCTCTACTCTCTCTACAGTGAAACTGACACAGTGATTCCTCCTTATTCTGTTATTTCTCTGATCTAGTTCGATCACGATTCGAACACATCTGGAAGAAAATAGTTTTGCATAAATGCCATAATTAGCAGAACTGGGAAGTCACAACTCCCGGACTGCTTTTCTACGCTCTCTAGAGTGGAACTGACACAGTGATTCCTCCTTATTCTGTTATTTCTCTGATCTGGTTCGATCACGATTCGAACACATCTGGAAGAAAATATTTTTGCATAAATGTTATAATTAGCAGAACTGGGAATTCACAGTTTCCGGACAGCTTCTCTACTCTTTCTACAGTGAAACTGACACAGTGATTCCTCCTTATTCTGTTATTTATCTTATCTAGTTCGATCACGATTCGAGCACATTTGGAAGAAAATAGTTTTGCATAAATGCCATAATTAGCAGAACTGGGAAGTCACAACTCCCGGACTGCTTTTCTACGCTCTCTAGAGTGGAACTGACACAGTGATTCCTCCTTATTCTGTTATTTCTCTGATCTGGTTCGATCACGATTCGAACACATATGGAAGAAAATATTTTTGCATAAATGTTATAATTAGCAGAACTGTGAATTCACAGTTTCCGGACAGCTTCTCTACTCTTTCTACAGTGAAACTGACACAGTGATTCCTCCTTATTCTGTTATTTATCTTATCTAGTTCGATCACGATTCGAACACATTTGGAAGAAAATAGTTTTGCATAAATGTCATAATTAGCAGAACTGGGAAGTCACAACTCCCGGACTGCTTCTCTACGCTCTCTAGAGTGGAACTGACACAGTGATTCCTCCTTATTTTATCATTTCTCTGATCTAGTTCGATCACGATTCGAACACATCTGGAAGAAAATATTTTTGCATAAATGCCATAATTAGCAGAACTGGGAAGTCACAACTCCCGGACTGCTTCTCTACGCTCTCTAGAGTGGAACTGACACAGTGATTCCTCCTTATTCTGTTATTTCTCTGATCTAGTTCGATCACGATTCGAACACGTTTGGAAGAAAATACTTTTGCATAAATGCCAAAATTAGCAGAACTGGGAAGTCACAGTTTCCGGACAGCTTCTCTACTCTCTCTACAGTGAAACTGACACAGTGATTCCTCCTTATTCTGTTATTTCTCTGATCTAGTTCGATCACGATTCGAACACATCTGGAAGAAAATATTTTTGCATAAATGTTATAATTAGCAGAACTGGGAATTCACAGTTTCCGGACAGCTTCTCTACTCTCTCTACAGTGAAACTGACACAGTGATTCCTCCTTATTCTGTTATTTATCTTATCTAGTTCGATCACGATTCGAACACATTTGGAAGAAAATAGTTTTGCATAAATGTTATAATTAGCAGAACTGGGAATTCACAGTTTCCGGACAGCTTTTCTACCGTCTCTAGAGTGAAACTGACACAGTGATTCCTCCTTATTCTGTTAATTCTCTGATCTAGTTCGATCACGATTCGAACACATTTGGAAGAAAATACTTTTGCATAAATGCCAAAATTAGCAGAACTGGGAAGTCACAATTTCCGGACAGCTTTTCTACGCTCTCTAAAGTGGAACTGACACAGTGATTCCTTCTTGTTCTGTTAATTCTCTGATCTAGTTCGATCACGATTCGAAGAAAATAGTTTTGCATACATGTCATAATTAGCAGAACTGGGAAGTCACAACTCCCGGACTGCTTCTCTACGCTCTCTAGAGTGGAACTGACACAGTGATTCCTCCTTATTCTGTTAATTCTCTGATCTAGTTCGATCACGATTCGAAGAAAATAGTTCTGCATACATGTCATAATTAGCAGAACTGGGAAGTCACAACTCCCGGACTGCTTCTCTACGCTCTCTAGAGTAGAACTGACACAGTGATTCCTCCTTATTCTGTTATTTATCTTACTAGTTCGATCACGATTCGAACACATTTGGAAGAAAATAGTTTTGCATAAATGCCAAAATTAGCAGAACTGGGAAGTCACAGTTTCCGGACAGCTTCTCTACTCTCTCTACAGTGAAACTGACACAGTGATTCCTCCTTATTCTGTTATTTCTCTGATCTAGTTCGATCACGATTCGAACACATCTGGAAGAAAATATTTTTGCATAAATGTTATAATTAGCAGAACTGGGAATTCACAGTTTCCGGACAGCTTCTCTACTCTCTCTACAGTGAAACTGACACAGTGATTCCTCCTTATTCTGTTATTTATCTTATCTAGTTCGATCACGATTCGAACACATTTGGAAGAAAATAGTTTTGCATAAATGTTATAATTAGCAGAACTGGGAATTCACAGTTTCCGGACAGCTTTTCTACCGTCTCTAGAGTGAAACTGACACAGTGATTCCTCCTTATTCTGTTAATTCTCTGATCTAGTTCGATCACGATTCGAACACATTTGGAAGAAAATACTTTTGCATAAATGCCAAAATTAGCAGAACTGGGAAGTCACAATTTCCGGACAGCTTTTCTACGCTCTCTAAAGTGGAACTGACACAGTGATTCCTTCTTGTTCTGTTAATTCTCTGATCTAGTTCGATCACGATTCGAAGAAAATAGTTTTGCATACATGTCATAATTAGCAGAACTGGGAAGTCACAACTCCCGGACTGCTTCTCTACGCTCTCTAGAGTGGAACTGACACAGTGATTCCTCCTTATTCTGTTAATTCTCTGATCTAGTTCGATCACGATTCGAAGAAAATAGTTCTGCATACATGTCATAATTAGCAGAACTGGGAAGTCACAACTCCCGGACTGCTTCTCTACGCTCTCTAGAGTAGAACTGACACAGTGATTCCTCCTTATTCTGTTATTTATCTTATCTAGTTCGATCACGATTCGAACACATTTGGAAGAAAATAGTTTTGCATAAATGCCATAATTAGCAGAACTGGGAAGCAACAGTTCCCGGACTGCTTTTCTACGCTCTCTGGAGTGGAACTGACACAGTGATTCTTTCTTATTCTGTTAATTCTCTGATCTAGTTCGATCACGATTCGAACACATCTGGAAGAAAATAGTTTTGCATAAATGCCATAATTAGCAGAACTGGGAAGCAACAGTTCCCGGACTGCTTTTCTACGCTCTCTAGAGTGGAACTGACACAGTGATTCCTCCTTATTCTGTTAATTCTCTGATCTAGTTCAATCACGATTCGAACACATCTGGAAGAAAATAGTTTTGCATAAATGTCATAATTAGCAGAACTGGGAAGTCACAACTCCCGGACAGCTTTTCGACGCTCTCTAGAGTGGAACTGACACAGTGATTCCTTCTTATTCTGTTAATTCTCTGATCTAGTTCGATCACGATTCGAACACATTTGGAAGAAAATAGTTTTGCATAAATGCCAAAATTAGCAGAACTGGTAAGTCACAGTTTCCGGACAGCTTTTCTACGCTCTCTAAAGTGAAACTGACACAGTGATTCCTTCTTGTTCTGTTAATTCTCTGATCTAGTTCGATCACGATTCGAACACATCTGGAAGAAAATAGTTTTGCGTAAATGCCATAATTAGCAGAACTGGGAAGCCACAGTGTCCGGACAGCTTTTCTACGCTTTCTAGAGTGGAACTGACACAGTGATTCTTTCTTATTCTGTTAATTCTCTGATCTAGTTCGATCACGATTCGAACACATCTGGAAGAAAATAGTTTTGCATAAATGCCATAATTAGCAGAACTGGGAAATCACATCTCCCGGACTGCTTCTCTACGCTCTCTAGAGTGGAACTGACACAGTGATTCCTCCTTATTCTGTTAATTCTCTGATCTAGTTCAATCACGATTCGAACACATCTGAAAGAAAATAGTTTTGCATAAATGCCATAATTAGCAGAACTGGGAAGTCACAACTCCCGGACTGCTTCTCTACGCTCTCTACAGTGAAACTGACACAGTGATTCCTTCTTATTCTGTTAATTCTCTGATCTAGTTCGATCACGATTCGAACACATCTGGAAGAAAATAGTTTTGCATAAATGCCAAAATTAGCAGAACTGAGAAGTCACAACTCCCGGACTGCTTCTCTACGCTCTCTACAGTGAAACTGACACAGTGATTCCTTCTTATTCTGTTAATTCTCTGATCTAGTTCGATCACGATTCGAACACATCTGGAAGAAAATAGTTTTGCATAAATGCCAAAATTAGCAGAACTGAGAAGTCACAACTCCCGGACTGCTTCTCTACGCTCTCTAGAGTGGAACTGACACAGTGATTCCTTCTTATTCTGTTAATTCTCTGATCTAGTTCGATCACGATTCGAACACATCTGGAAGAAATTAGTTTTGCATAAATGTCATAATTAGCAGAACTGGGAAGTCACAACTCCCGGACTGCTTCTCTACGCTCTCTACAGTGAAACTGACACAGTGATTCCTTCTTATTCTGTTAATTCTCTGATCTAGTTCGATCACGATTCGAACACATCTGGAAGAAATTAGTTTTGCATAAATGTCATAATTAGCAGAACTGGGAAGTCACAACTCCCGGACTGCTTCTCTACGCTCTCTAGAGTGGAACTGACACAGTGATTCCTCCTTATTCTGTTATTTCTCTGATCTAGTTCGATCACGATTCGAACACATCTGGAAGAAAATATTTTTTGCATAAATGTTATAATTAGCAGAACTGGGAAGTCACAACTCCCGGACTGCTTCTCTACGCTCTCTAGAGTGGAACTGACACAGTGATTCCTCCTTATTCTGTTATTTCTCTGATCTAGTTCGATCACGATTCGAACACATTTGGAAGAAAATAGTTTTGCATAAATGCCATAATTAGCAGAACTGGGAAGTCACAACTCCCGGACTGCTTCTCTACGCTCTCTAGAGTGGAACTGACACAGTGATTCCTCCTTATTCTGTTATTTCTCTGATCTAGTTCGATCACGATTCGAACACATCTGGAAGAAAATATTTTTGCATAAATGCAATAATTAGCAGAACTGAGAAGTCACAACTCCCGGACTGCTTCTCTACGCTCTCTAGAGTGGAACTGACACAGTGATTCCTCCTTATTCTGTTATTTCTCTGGTCTAGTTCGGTCACGATTCGAACACATCTGGAAGAAAATAGTTTTGCATAAATGCAATAATTAGCAGAACTGAGAAGTCACAACTCCCGGACTGCTTCTCTACGCTCTCTAGAGTGGAACTGACACAGTGATTCCTCCTTATTCTGTTATTTCTCTGATCTAGTTCGATCACGATTCGAACACATTTGGAAGAAAATAGTTTTGCATAAATGCCATAATTAGCAGAACTGGGAAGTCACAACTCCCGGACTGCTTCTCTACGCTCTCTAGAGTGAAACTGACACAGTGATTCCTCCTTGTTCTGTTATTTCTCTGATCTAGTTCGATCACGATTCGAACACGTTTGGAAGAAAATACTTTTGCATAAATGCCATAATTAGCAGAACTGGGAAGTCGCAACTCCCGCACTGCTTCTCTACGCTCTCTAGAGTGGAACTGACACAGTGATTCCTCCTTATTCTGTTATTTCTCTGATCTAGTTCGATCACGATTCGAACACATCTGGAAGAAAATAGTTTTGCATAAATGTCATAATTAGCAGAACTGGGAAGTCACAACTCCCGGACTGCTTCTCTACGCTCTCTAGAGTGAAACTGACACAGTGATTCCTCCTTATTCTGTTTTTTCTCTGATCTAGTTCGATCACGATTCGAACACATCTGGAAGAAAATAGTTTTGCATAAATGTCATAATTAGCAGAACTGGGAAGTCACAACTCCCGGACTGCTTCTCTACGCTCTCTAGAGTGGAACTGACACAGTGATTCCTCCTTATTCTGTTATTTCTCTGATCTAGTTCGATCACGATTCGAACACATCTGGAAGAAAATAGTTTTGCATAAATGTCATAATTAGCAGAACTGGGAAGTCACAACTCCCGGACTGCTTCTCTACGCTCTCTAGAGTGAAACTGACACAGTGATTCCTCCTTATTCTGTTTTTTCTCTGATCTAGTTCGATCACGATTCGAACACATCTGGAAGAAAATAGTTTTGCATAAATGCCATAGTTAGCAGAACTGGGAAGTCACAACAACCAGACTGCTTCTCTACGCTCTCTAGAGTGGAACTGACACAGTGATTCCTCCTTATTCTGTTATTTCTCTGATCTAGTTCGATCACGATTCGAACACATCTGGAAGAAAATAGTTTTGCATAAATGCCATAATTAGCAGAACTGGGAAGTCGCAACTCCCGGACTGCTTCTCTACGCTCTCTAGAGTGGAACTGACACAGTGAATCCTCCTTATTCTGTTATTTCTCTGATCTAGTTCGATCACGATTCGAGCACATCTGGAAGAAAATATTTTTGCATAAATGCCATAATTAGCAGAACTGGGAAGTCACAACTCCCGGACTGCTTCTCTACGCTCTCTAGAGTGGAATTGACACAGTGATTCCTCCTTATTCTGTTATTTCTCTGATCTAGTTCGATCACGATTCGAGCACATCTGGAAGAAAATATTTTTGCATAAATGCCATAATTAGCAGAACTGGGAAGTCACAACTCCCGGACTGCTTCTCTACGCTCTCTAGAGTGGAATTGACACAGTGATTCCTCCTTATTCTGTTATTTCTCTGATCTAGTTCGATCACGATTCGAACACATCCGGAAGAAAATATTTTTGCATAAATGCCATAATTAGCAGAACTGGGAAGTCACAACTCCCGGACTGCTTCTCTACGCTCTCTAGAGTGGAACTGACACAGTGATTCCTCCTTATTCTGTTATTTCTCTGATCTAGTTCGATCACGATTCGAACACATCTGGAAGAAAATATTTTTGCATAAATGCCATAATTAGCAGAACTGGGAAGTCACAACTCCCGGACTGCTTCTCTACGCTCTCTAGAGTGGAATTGACACAGTGATTCCTCCTTATTCTGTTATTTCTCTGATCTAGTTCGATCACGATTCGAGCACATCTGGAAGAAAATATTTTTGCATAAATGCCATAATTAGCAGAACTGGGAAGTCACAACTCCCGGACTGCTTCTCTACGCTCTCTAGAGTGGAATTGACACAGTGATTCCTCCTTATTCTGTTATTTCTCTGATCTAGTTCGATCACGATTCGAACACATCCGGAAGAAAATATTTTTTGCATAAATGCCATAATTAGCAGAACTGAGAAGTCACAACTCCCGGACTGCTTCTCTACGCTCTCTAGAGTGGAATTGACACAGTGATTCCTCCTTATTCTGTTATTTCTCTGATCTAGTTCGATCACGATTCGAACACATCTGGAAGAAAATATGTTTGCATAAATGCCATAATTAGCAGAACTCGGAAGTCACAACTCCCGGACTGCTTCTCTACGCTCTCTAGAGTGGAACTGACATAGTGATTTCTCCTTATTCTGTTATTCCTCTGATCTAGTTCGATCACGATTCGAACACATCTGGAAGAAATTTTTTTTGCATAAATGCCAAAATTAGCAGAACTGGGAAGTCACAGTTTCCGGACAGCTTCTCTACTCTCTCTACAGTGAAACTGACACAGTGATTCCTACTTATTCTGTTATTTCTCTGATCTAGTTCGATCACGATTCGAACACATCTGGAAGAAAATAGTTTTGCATAAATGCCATAATTAGCAGAACTGGGAAGTCACAACTCCCGGACTGCTTCTCTACGCTCTCTAGAGTGGAACTGACACAGTGATTCCTCCTTATTTTGTTATTTCTCTGATCTAGTTCGATCACGATTCGAACACATCTGGAAGAAAATATTTTTGCATAAATGCCATAATTAGCAGAACTGGGAAGTCACAGTTTCCGGACAGCTTCTCTACGCTCTCTGGAGTGGAACTGACACAGTGATTCCTCCTTATTCTGTTATTTCTCTGATCTAGTTCGATCACGATTCGAACACATCTGGAAGAAAATATTTTTGCATAAATGCCATAATTAGCAGAACTGGGAAGTCACAACTCCCGGACTGCTTCTCTACGCTCTCTAGAGTGGAATTGACACAGTGATTCCTCCTTATTCTGTTATTTCTCTGATCTAGTTCGATCACGATTCGAGCACATCTGGAAGAAAATATTTTTGCATAAATGCCATAATTAGCAGAACTGGGAAGTCACAACTCCCGGACTGCTTCTCTACGCTCTCTAGAGTGGAATTGACACAGTGATTCCTCCTTATTCTGTTATTTCTCTGATCTAGTTCGATCACGATTCGAACACATCCGGAAGAAAATATTTTTTGCATAAATGCCATAATTAGCAGAACTGGGAAGTCACAACTCCCGGACTGCTTCTCTACGCTCTCTAGAGTGGAATTGACACAGTGATTCCTCCTTATTCTGTTATTTCTCTGATCTAGTTCGATCACGATTCGAGCACATCTGGAAGAAAATATTTTTGCATAAATGCCATAATTAGCAGAACTGGGAAGTCACAACTCCCGGACTGCTTCTCTACGCTCTCTAGAGTGGAATTGACACAGTGATTCCTCCTTATTCTGTTATTTCTCTGATCTAGTTCGATCACGATTCGAACACATCCGGAAGAAAATATTTTTGCATAAATGCCATAATTAGCAGAACTGGGAAGTCACAACTCCCGGACTGCTTCTCTACGCTCTCTAGAGTGGAACTGACACAGTGATTCCTCCTTATTCTGTTATTTCTCTGATCTAGTTCGATCACGATTCGAACACATCTGGAAGAAAATATTTTTGCATAAATGCCATAATTAGCAGAACTGGGAAGTCACAACTCCCGGACTGCTTCTCTACGCTCTCTAGAGTGGAATTGACACAGTGATTCCTCCTTATTCTGTTATTTCTCTGATCTAGTTCGATCACGATTCGAGCACATCTGGAAGAAAATATTTTTGCATAAATGCCATAATTAGCAGAACTGGGAAGTCACAACTCCCGGACTGCTTCTCTACGCTCTCTAGAGTGGAATTGACACAGTGATTCCTCCTTATTCTGTTATTTCTCTGATCTAGTTCGATCACGATTCGAACACATCCGGAAGAAAATATTTTTTTGCATAAATGCCATAATTAGCAGAACTGAGAAGTCACAACTCCCGGACTGCTTCTCTACGCTCTCTAGAGTGGAATTGACACAGTGATTCCTCCTTATTCTGTTATTTCTCTGATCTAGTTCGATCACGATTCGAACACATCTGGAAGAAAATATGTTTGCATAAATGCCATAATTAGCAGAACTCGGAAGTCACAACTCCCGGACTGCTTCTCTACGCTCTCTAGAGTGGAACTGACATAGTGATTTCTCCTTATTCTGTTATTCCTCTGATCTAGTTCGATCACGATTCGAACACATCTGGAAGAAATTTTTTTTGCATAAATGCCAAAATTAGCAGAACTGGGAAGTCACAGTTTCCGGACAGCTTCTCTACTCTCTCTACAGTGAAACTGACACAGTGATTCCTACTTATTCTGTTATTTCTCTGATCTAGTTCGATCACGATTCGAACACATCTGGAAGAAAATAGTTTTGCATAAATGCCATAATTAGCAGAACTGGGAAGTCACAACTCCCGGACTGCTTCTCTACGCTCTCTAGAGTGGAACTGACACAGTGATTCCTCCTTATTTTGTTATTTCTCTGATCTAGTTCGATCACGATTCGAACACATCTGGAAGAAAATATTTTTGCATAAATGCCATAATTAGCAGAACTGGGAAGTCACAGTTTCCGGACAGCTTCTCTACGCTCTCTGGAGTGGAACTGACACAGTGATTCCTCCTTATTCTGTTATTTCTCTGATCTAGTTCGATCACGATTCGAACACATCTGGAAGAAAATACTTTTGCATAAATGCCATAATTAGCAGAACTGGGAAGTCACAACTCCCGGACTGCTTCTCTACGCTCTCTAGAGTGGAATTGACACAGTGATTCCTCCTTATTCTGTTATTTCTCTGATCTAGTTCGATCACGATTCGAACACATCTGGAAGAAAATATTTTTGCATAAATGCCATAATTAGCAGAACTGGGAAGTCACAACTCCCGGAGTGCTTCTCTACGCTCTCTAGAGTGAAATTGACACAGTGATTCCTCCTTATTCTGTTATTTCTCTGATCTAGTTAGATCACGATTCGAACACATCTGGAAGAAAATATTTTTGCATAAATGCCATAATTAGCAGAACTGGGAAGTCACAACTCCCGGACTGCTTCTCTACGCTCTCTAGAGTGGAATTGACACAGTGATTCCTCCTTATTCTGTTATTTCTCTGATCTAGTTCGATCACGATTCGAGCACATCTGGAAGAAAATATTTTTGCATAAAAGCCATAATTAGCAGAACTGGGAAGTCACAACTCCCGGAGTGCTTCTCTACGCTCTCTAGAGTGAAATTGACACAGTGATTCCTCCTTATTCTGTTATTTCTCTGATCTAGTTAGATCACGATTCGAACACATCCGGAAGAAAATATTTTTGCATAAATGCCATAATTAGCAGAACTGGGAAGTCACAACTCCCGGACTGCTTCTCTACGCTCTCTAGAGTGGAATTGACACAGTGATTCCTCCTTATTCTGTTATTTCTCTGATCTAGTTCGATCACGATTCGAACACATCTGGAAGAAAATATTTTTGCATAAATGCCATAATTAGCAGAACTGGGAAGTCACAACTCCCGGACTGCTTCTCTACGCTCTCTAGAGTGGAATTGACACAGTGATTCCTCCTTATTCTGTTATTTCTCTGATCTAGTTCGATCACGATTCGAGCACATCTGGAAGAAAATATTTTTGCATAAATGCCATAATTAGCAGAACTGGGAAGTCACAACTCCCGGACTGCTTCTCTACGCTCTCTAGAGTGGAATTGACACAGTGATTCCTCCTTATTCTGTTATTTCTCTGATCTAGTTCGATCACGATTCGAACACATCCGGAAGAAAATATTTTTTGCATAAATGCCATAATTAGCAGAACTGAGAAGTCACAACTCCCGGACTGCTTCTCTACGCTCTCTAGAGTGGAATTGACACAGTGATTCCTCCTTATTCTGTTATTTCTCTGATCTAGTTCGATCACGATTCGAACACATCTGGAAGAAAATATGTTTGCATAAATGCCATAATTAGCAGAACTCGGAAGTCACAACTCCCGGACTGCTTCTCTACGCTCTCTAGAGTGGAACTGACATAGTGATTTCTCCTTATTCTGTTATTCCTCTGATCTAGTTCGATCACGATTCGAACACATCTGGAAGAAATTTTTTTTGCATAAATGCCAAAATTAGCAGAACTGGGAAGTCACAGTTTCCGGACAGCTTCTCTACTCTCTCTACAGTGAAACTGACACAGTGATTCCTACTTATTCTGTTATTTCTCTGATCTAGTTCGATCACGATTCGAACACATCTGGAAGAAAATAGTTTTGCATAAATGCCATAATTAGCAGAACTGGGAAGTCACAACTCCCGGACTGCTTCTCTACGCTCTCTAGAGTGGAACTGACACAGTGATTCCTCCTTATTTTGTTATTTCTCTGATCTAGTTCGATCACGATTCGAACACATCTGGAAGAAAATATTTTTGCATAAATGCCATAATTAGCAGAACTGGGAAGTCACAGTTTCCGGACAGCTTCTCTACGCTCTCTGGAGTGGAACTGACACAGTGATTCCTCCTTATTCTGTTATTTCTCTGATCTAGTTCGATCACGATTCGAACACATCTGGAAGAAAATACTTTTGCATAAATGCCATAATTAGCAGAACTGGGAAGTCACAACTCCCGGACTGCTTCTCTACGCTCTCTAGAGTGGAATTGACACAGTGATTCCTCCTTATTCTGTTATTTCTCTGATCTAGTTCGATCACGATTCGAACACATCTGGAAGAAAATATTTTTGCATAAATGCCATAATTAGCAGAACTGGGAAGTCACAACTCCCGGAGTGCTTCTCTACGCTCTCTAGAGTGAAATTGACACAGTGATTCCTCCTTATTCTGTTATTTCTCTGATCTAGTTAGATCACGATTCGAACACATCTGGAAGAAAATATTTTTGCATAAATGCCATAATTAGCAGAACTGGGAAGTCACAACTCCCGGACTGCTTCTCTACGCTCTCTAGAGTGGAATTGACACAGTGATTCCTCCTTATTCTGTTATTTCTCTGATCTAGTTCGATCACGATTCGAGCACATCTGGAAGAAAATATTTTTGCATAAAAGCCATAATTAGCAGAACTGGGAAGTCACAACTCCCGGAGTGCTTCTCTACGCTCTCTAGAGTGAAATTGACACAGTGATTCCTCCTTATTCTGTTATTTCTCTGATCTAGTTAGATCACGATTCGAACACATCCGGAAGAAAATATTTTTTGCATAAATGCCATAATTAGCAGAACTGGGAAGTCACAACTCTCGGACTGCTTCTCTACGCTCTCTAGAGTGAAACTGACATAGTGATTCCTCCTTGTTCTGTTATTTCTCTGATCTAGTTAGATCACGATTCGAACACATCTGGAAGAAAATATTTTTGCATAAATGCCATAATTAGCAGAACTGGGAAGTCACAACTCTCGGACTGCTTCTCTACGCTCTCTAGAGTGAAACTGACATAGTGATTCCTCCTTATTCTGTTATTTCTCTGATCTAGTTCGATCACGATTCGAACACATCTGGAAGAAAATATTTTTGCATAAATGCCATAATTAGCAGAACTGGGAAGTCACAACTCTCGGACTGCTTCTCTACGCTCTCTAGAGTGGAACTGACACAGTGATTCCTCCTTATTCTGTTATTTCTCTGATCTAGTTCGATCACGATTCGAACACATCTGGAAGAAAATAGTTTTGCATAAATGTCATAATTAGCAGAACTGGGAAGTCACAACTCCCGGACTGCTTCTCTACGCTCTCTAGAGTGAAACTGACACAGTGATTCCTCCTTATTCTGTTTTTTCTCTGATCTAGTTCGATCACGATTCGAACACATCTGGAAGAAAATAGTTTTGCATAAATGCCATAGTTAGCAGAACTGGGAAGTCACAACAACCAGACTGCTTCTCTACGCTCTCTAGAGTGGAACTGACACAGTGATTCCTCCTTATTCTGTTATTTCTCTGATCTAGTTCGATCACGATTCGAACACATCTGGAAGAAAATAGTTTTGCATAAATGCCATAATTAGCAGAACTGGGAAGTCGCAACTCCCGGACTGCTTCTCTACGCTCTCTAGAGTGGAACTGACACAGTGAATCCTCCTTATTCTGTTATTTCTCTGATCTAGTTCGATCACGATTCGAACACATCTGGAAGAAAATATTTTTGCATAAATGCCATAATTAGCAGAACTGGGAAGTCACAACTCCCGGAGTGCTTCTCTACGCTCTCTAGAGTGAAATTGACACAGTGATTCCTCCTTATTCTGTTATTTCTCTGATCTAGTTCGATCACGATTCGAGCACATCTGGAAGAAAATATTTTTGCATAAATGCCATAATTAGCAGAACTGGGAAGTCACAACTCCCGGACTGCTTCTCTACGCTCTCTAGAGTGGAATTGACACAGTGATTCCTCCTTATTCTGTTATTTCTCTGATCTAGTTCGATCACGATTCGAACACATCTGGAAGAAAATATTTTTGCATAAATGCCATAATTAGCAGAACTGGGAAGTCACAACTCCCGGACTGCTTCTCTACGCTCTCTAGAGTGAAATTGACACAGTGATTCCTCCTTATTCTGTTATTTCTCTGATCTAGTTCGATCACGATTCGAGCACATCTGGAAGAAAATATTTTTTGCATAAATGCCATAATTAGCAGAACTGGGAAGTCACAACTCCCGGACTGCTTCTCTACGCTCTCTAGAGTGGAATTGACACAGTGATTCCTCCTTATTCTGTTATTTCTCTGATCTAGTTCGATCACGATTCGAACACATCTGGAAGAAAATATTTTTGCATAAATGCCATAATTAGCAGAACTGGGAAGTCACAACTCCCGGACTGCTTCTCTACGCTCTCTAGAGTGGAATTGACACAGTGATTCCTCCTTATTCTGTTATTTCTCTGATCTAGTTCGATCACGATTCGAACACATCTGGAAGAAAATATTTTTGCATAAATGCCATAATTAGCAGAACTGGGAAGTCACAACTCCCGGACTGCTTCTCTACGCTCTCTAGAATGGAATTGACACAGTGATTCCTCCTTATTCTGTTATTTCTCTGATCTAGTTCGATCACGATTCGAACACATCCGGAAGAAAATATTTTTTGCATAAATGCCATAATTAGCAGAACTGAGAAGTCACAACTCCCGGACTGCTTCTCTACGCTCTCTAGAGTGGAATTGACACAGTGATTCCTCCTTATTCTGTTATTTCTCTGATCTAGTTCGATCACGATTCGAACACATCTGGAAGAAAATATGTTTGCATAAATGCCATAATTAGCAGAACTCGGAAGTCACAACTCCCGGACTGCTTCTCTACGCTCTCTAGAGTGGAACTGACATAGTGATTTCTCCTTATTCTGTTATTCCTCTGATCTAGTTCGATCACGATTCGAACACATCTGGAAGAAATTTTTTTTTGCATAAATGCCAAAATTAGCAGAACTGGGAAGTCACAGTTTCCGGACAGCTTCTCTACTCTCTCTACAGTGAAACTGACACAGTGATTCCTACTTATTCTGTTATTTCTCTGATCTAGTTCGATCACGATTCGAACACATCTGGAAGAAAATAGTTTTGCATAAATGCCATAATTAGCAGAACTGGGAAGTCACAACTCCCGGACTGCTTCTCTACGCTCTCTAGAGTGGAACTGACACAGTGATTCCTCCTTATTTTGTTATTTCTCTGATCTAGTTCGATCACGATTCGAACACATCTGGAAGAAAATATTTTTGCATAAATGCCATAATTAGCAGAACTCGGAAGTCACAACTCCCGGACTGCTTCTCTACGCTCTCTAGAGTGGAACTGACATAGTGATTTCTCCTTATTCTGTTATTCCTCTGATCTAGTTCGATCACGATTCGAACACATCTGGAAGAAATTTTTTTTTGCATAAATGCCAAAATTAGCAGAACTGGGAAGTCACAGTTTCCGGACAGCTTCTCTACTCTCTCTACAGTGAAACTGACACAGTGATTCCTCCTTATTCTGTTATTTCTCTGATCTAGTTCGATCACGATTCGAACACATCTGGAAGAAAATATTTTTGCATAAATGCCATAATTAGCAGAACTGGGAAGTCACAACTCCCGGACTGCTTCTCTACGCTCTCTAGAGTGGAATTGACACAGTGATTCCTCCTTATTCTGTTATTTCTCTGATCTAGTTCGATCACGATTCGAGCACATCTGGAAGAAAATATTTTTGCATAAATGCCATAATTAGCAGAACTGGGAAGTCACAACTCCCGGACTGCTTCTCTACGCTCTCTAGAATGGAATTGACACAGTGATTCCTCCTTATTCTGTTATTTCTCTGATCTAGTTCGATCACGATTCGAACACATCCGGAAGAAAATATTTTTTGCATAAATGCCATAATTAGCAGAACTGAGAAGTCACAACTCCCGGACTGCTTCTCTACGCTCTCTAGAGTGGAATTGACACAGTGATTCCTCCTTATTCTGTTATTTCTCTGATCTAGTTCGATCACGATTCGAACACATCTGGAAGAAAATATGTTTGCATAAATGCCATAATTAGCAGAACTCGGAAGTCACAACTCCCGGACTGCTTCTCTACGCTCTCTAGAGTGGAACTGACATAGTGATTTCTCCTTATTCTGTTATTCCTCTGATCTAGTTCGATCACGATTCGAACACATCTGGAAGAAATTTTTTTTTGCATAAATGCCAAAATTAGCAGAACTGGGAAGTCACAGTTTCCGGACAGCTTCTCTACTCTCTCTACAGTGAAACTGACACAGTGATTCCTACTTATTCTGTTATTTCTCTGATCTAGTTCGATCACGATTCGAACACATCTGGAAGAAAATAGTTTTGCATAAATGCCATAATTAGCAGAACTGGGAAGTCACAACTCCCGGACTGCTTCTCTACGCTCTCTAGAGTGGAACTGACACAGTGATTCCTCCTTATTTTGTTATTTCTCTGATCTAGTTCGATCACGATTCGAACACATCTGGAAGAAAATATTTTTGCATAAATGCCATAATTAGCAGAACTCGGAAGTCACAACTCCCGGACTGCTTCTCTACGCTCTCTAGAGTGGAACTGACATAGTGATTTCTCCTTATTCTGTTATTCCTCTGATCTAGTTCGATCACGATTCGAACACATCTGGAAGAAATTTTTTTTTGCATAAATGCCAAAATTAGCAGAACTGGGAAGTCACAGTTTCCGGACAGCTTCTCTACTCTCTCTACAGTGAAACTGACACAGTGATTCCTACTTATTCTGTTATTTCTCTGATCTAGTTCGATCACGATTCGAACACATCTGGAAGAAAATAGTTTTGCATAAATGCCATAATTAGCAGAACTGGGAAGTCACAACTCCCGGACTGCTTCTCTACGCTCTCTAGAGTGGAACTGACACAGTGATTCCTCCTTATTTTGTTATTTCTCTGATCTAGTTCGATCACAATTCGAACACATCTGGAAGAAAATATTTTTGCATAAATGCCATAATTAGCAGAACTGGGAAGTCACAGTTTCCGGACAGCTTCTCTACGCTCTCTGGAGTGGAACTGACACAGTGATTCCTCCTTATTCTGTTATTTCTCTGATCTAGTTCGATCACGATTCGAACACATCTGGAAGAAAATACTTTTGCATAAATGCCATAATTAGCAGAACTGGGAAGTCACAACTCCCGGACTGCTTCTCTACGCTCTCTAGAGTGGAATTGACACAGTGATTCCTCCTTATTCTGTTATTTCTCTGATCTAGTTCGATCACGATTCGAACACATCTGGAAGAAAATATTTTTGCATAAATGCCATAATTAGCAGAACTGGGAAGTCACAACTCCCGGAGTGCTTCTCTACGCTCTCTAGAGTGAAATTGACACAGTGATTCCTCCTTATTCTGTTATTTCTCTGATCTAGTTCGATCACGATTCGAACACATCTGGAAGAAAATACTTTTGCATAAATGCCATAATTAGCAGAACTGGGAAGTCACAACTCCCGGACTGCTTCTCTACGCTCTCTAGAGTGGAACTGACACAGTGATTCCTCCTTATTCTGTTATTTCTCTGATCTAGTTCGATCACGATTCGAACACATCTGGAAGAAAATATTTTTGCATAAATGCCATAATTAGCAGAACTGGGAAGTCACAACTCCCGGACTGCTTCTCTACGCTCTCTAGAGTGGAATTGACACAGTGATTCCTCCTTATTCTGTTATTTCTCTGATCTAGTTCGATCACGATTCGAGCACATCTGGAAGAAAATATTTTTGCATAAATGCCATAATTAGCAGAACTGGGAAGTCACAACTCCCGGACTGCTTCTCTACGCTCTCTAGAGTGGAATTGACACAGTGATTCCTCCTTATTCTGTTATTTCTCTGATCTAGTTCGATCACGATTCGAGCACATCTGGAAGAAAATATTTTTGCATAAATGCCATAATTAGCAGAACTGGGAAGTCACAACTCCCGGACTGCTTCTCTACGCTCTCTAGAGTGGAATTGACACAGTGATTCCTCCTTATTCTGTTATTTCTCTGATCTAGTTCGATCACGATTCGAACACATCCGGAAGAAAATATTTTTGCATAAATGCCATAATTAGCAGAACTGGGAAGTCACAACTCCCGGACTGCTTCTCTACGCTCTCTAGAGTGGAACTGACACAGTGATTCCTCCTTATTCTGTTATTTCTCTGATCTAGTTCGATCACGATTCGAACACATCTGGAAGAAAATATTTTTGCATAAATGCCATAATTAGCAGAACTGGGAAGTCACAACTCCCGGACTGCTTCTCTACGCTCTCTAGAGTGGAATTGACACAGTGATTCCTCCTTATTCTGTTATTTCTCTGATCTAGTTCGATCACGATTCGAGCACATCTGGAAGAAAATATTTTTGCATAAATGCCATAATTAGCAGAACTGGGAAGTCACAACTCCCGGACTGCTTCTCTACGCTCTCTAGAGTGGAATTGACACAGTGATTCCTCCTTATTCTGTTATTTCTCTGATCTAGTTCGATCACGACTCGAACACATCCGGAAGAAAATATTTTTTGCATAAATGCCATAATTAGCAGAACTGAGAAGTCACAACTCCCGGACTGCTTCTCTACGCTCTCTAGAGTGGAATTGACACAGTGATTCCTCCTTATTCTGTTATTTCTCTGATCTAGTTCGATCACGATTCGAACACATCTGGAAGAAAATATGTTTGCATAAATGCCATAATTAGCAGAACTCGGAAGTCACAACTCCCGGACTGCTTCTCTACGCTCTCTAGAGTGGAACTGACATAGTGATTTCTCCTTATTCTGTTATTCCTCTGATCTAGTTCGATCACGATTCGAACACATCTGGAAGAAATTTTTTTTGCATAAATGCCAAAATTAGCAGAACTGGGAAGTCACAGTTTCCGGACAGCTTCTCTACTCTCTCTACAGTGAAACTGACACAGTGATTCCTACTTATTCTGTTATTTCTCTGATCTAGTTCGATCACGATTCGAACACATCTGGAAGAAAATAGTTTTGCATAAATGCCATAATTAGCAGAACTGGGAAGTCACAACTCCCGGACTGCTTCTCTACGCTCTCTAGAGTGGAACTGACACAGTGATTCCTCCTTATTTTGTTATTTCTCTGATCTAGTTCGATCACGATTCGAACACATCTGGAAGAAAATATTTTTGCATAAATGCCATAATTAGCAGAACTGGGAAGTCACAGTTTCCGGACAGCTTCTCTACGCTCTCTGGAGTGGAACTGACACAGTGATTCCTCCTTATTCTGTTATTTCTCTGATCTAGTTCGATCACGATTCGAACACATCCGGAAGAAAATATTTTTTGCATAAATGCCATAATTAGCAGAACTGGGAAGTCACAACTCCCGGACTGCTTCTCTACGCTCTCTAGAGTGGAATTGACACAGTGATTCCTCCTTATTCTGTTATTTCTCTGATCTAGTTCGATCACGATTCGAACACATCTGGAAGAAAATATTTTTGCATAAATGCCATAATTAGCAGAACTGGGAAGTCACAACTCCCGGAGTGCTTCTCTACGCTCTCTAGAGTGAAATTGACACAGTGATTCCTCCTTATTCTGTTATTTCTCTGATCTAGTTAGATCACGATTCGAACACATCCGGAAGAAAATATTTTTTGCATAAATGCCATAATTAGCAGAACTGGGAAGTCACAACTCTCGGACTGCTTCTCTACGCTCTCTAGAGTGAAACTGACATAGTGATTCCTCCTTATTCTGTTATTTCTCTGATCTAGTTCGATCACGATTCGAACACATCTGGAAGAAAATATTTTTGCATAAAAGCCATAATTAGCAGAACTGGGAAGTCACAACTCCCGGAGTGCTTCTCTACGCTCTCTAGAGTGAAATTGACACAGTGATTCCTCCTTATTCTGTTATTTCTCTGATCTAGTTAGATCACGATTCGAACACATCCGGAAGAAAATATTTTTTGCATAAATGCCATAATTAGCAGAACTGGGAAGTCACAACTCTCGGACTGCTTCTCTACGCTCTCTAGAGTGAAACTGACATAGTGATTCCTCCTTATTCTGTTATTTCTCTGATCTAGTTAGATCACGATTCGAACACATCTGGAAGAAAATATTTTTGCATAAATGCCATAATTAGCAGAACTGGGAAGTCACAACTCCCGGACTGCTTCTCTACGCTCTCTAGAGTGGAACTGACACAGTGATTCCTCCTTATTCTGTTATTTCTCTGATCTAGTTCGATCACGATTCGAACACATCCGGAAGAAAATATTTTTTGCATAAATGCCATAATTAGCAGAACTGAGAAGTCACAACTCCCGGACTGCTTCTCTACGCTCTCTAGAGTGGAATTGACACAGTGATTCCTCCTTATTCTGTTATTTCTCTGATCTAGTTCGATCACGATTCGAACACATCTGGAAGAAAATATGTTTGCATAAATGCCATAATTAGCAGAACTCGGAAGTCACAACTCCCGGACTGCTTCTCTACGCTCTCTAGAGTGGAACTGACATAGTGATTTCTCCTTATTCTGTTATTCCTCTGATCTAGTTCGATCACGATTCGAACACATCTGGAAGAAATTTTTTTTGCATAAATGCCAAAATTAGCAGAACTGGGAAGTCACAGTTTCCGGACAGCTTCTCTACTCTCTCTACAGTGAAACTGACACAGTGATTCCTACTTATTCTGTTATTTCTCTGATCTAGTTCGATCACGATTCGAACACATCTGGAAGAAAATAGTTTTGCATAAATGCCATAATTAGCAGAACTGGGAAGTCACAACTCCCGGACTGCTTCTCTACGCTCTCTAGAGTGGAACTGACACAGTGATTCCTCCTTATTTTGATATTTCTCTGATCTAGTTCGATCACGATTCGAACACATCTGGAAGAAAATATTTTTGCATAAATGCCATAATTAGCAGAACTGGGAAGTCACAGTTTCCGGACAGCTTCTCTACGTTCTCTGGAGTGGAACTGACACAGTGATTCCTCCTTATTCTGTTATTTCTCTGATCTAGTTCGATCACGATTCGAACACATCCGGAAGAAAATATTTTTTGCATAAATGCCATAATTAGCAGAACTGGGAAGTCACAACTCCCGGACTGCTTCTCTACGCTCTCTAGAGTGGAATTGACACAGTGATTCCTCCTTATTCTGTTATTTCTCTGATCTAGTTCGATCACGATTCGAACACATCTGGAAGAAAATATTTTTGCATAAATGCCATAATTAGCAGAACTGGGAAGTCACAACTCCCGGAGTGCTTCTCTACGCTCTCTAGAGTGAAATTGACACAGTGATTCCTCCTTATTCTGTTATTTCTCTGATCTAGTTAGATCACGATTCGAACACATCCGGAAGAAAATATTTTTTGCATAAATGCCATAATTAGCAGAACTGGGAAGTCACAACTCTCGGACTGCTTCTCTACGCTCTCTAGAGTGAAACTGACATAGTGATTCCTCCTTATTCTGTTATTTCTCTGATCTAGTTCGATCACGATTCGAACACATCTGGAAGAAAATATTTTTGCATAAAAGCCATAATTAGCAGAACTGGGAAGTCACAACTCCCGGAGTGCTTCTCTACGCTCTCTAGAGTGAAATTGACACAGTGATTCCTCCTTATTCTGTTATTTCTCTGATCTAGTTAGATCACGATTCGAACACATCCGGAAGAAAATATTTTTTGCATAAATGCCATAATTAGCAGAACTGGGAAGTCACAACTCTCGGACTGCTTCTCTACGCTCTCTAGAGTGAAACTGACATAGTGATTCCTCCTTATTCTGTTATTTCTCTGATCTAGTTAGATCACGATTCGAACACATCTGGAAGAAAATATTTTTGCATAAATGCCATAATTAGCAGAACTGGGAAGTCACAACTCTCGGACTGCTTCTCTACGCTCTCTAGAGTGGAACTGACACAGTGATTCCTCCTTATTCTGTTATTTCTCTGATCTAGTTCGATCACGATTCGAGCACATCTGGAAGAAAATATTTTTGCATAAATGCCATAATTAGCAGAACTGGGAAGTCACAACTCCCGGACTGCTTCTCTACGCTCTCTAGAGTGGAATTGACACAGTGATTCCTCCTTATTCTGTTATTTCTCTGATCTAGTTAGATCACGATTCGAACACATCTGGAAGAAAATATTTTTGCATAAATGCCATAATTAGCAGAACTGGGAAGTCACAACTCTCGGACTGCTTCTCTACGCTCTCTAGAGTGGAACTGACACAGTGATTCCTCCTTATTCTGTTATTTCTCTGATCTAGTTCGATCACGATTCGAGCACATCTGGAAGAAAATATTTTTGCATAAATGCCATAATTAGCAGAACTGGGAAGTCACAACTCCCGGACTGCTTCTCTACGCTCTCTAGAGTGGAATTGACACAGTGATTCCTCCTTATTCTGTTATTTCTCTGATCTAGTTCGATCACGATTCGAACACATCCGGAAGAAAATATTTTTTGCATAAATGTCATAATTAGCAGAACTGAGAAGTCACAACTCCCGGACTGCTTCTCTACGCTCTCTAGAGTGGAATTGACATAGTGATTCCTCCTTATTCTGTTATTTCTCTGATCTAGTTCGATCACGATTCGAACACATCTGGAAGAAAATAGTTTTGCATAAATGCCATAATTAGCAGAACTGGGAAGTCACAACTCCCGGACTGCTTCTCTACGCTCTCTAGAGTGGAACTGACACAGTGATTCCTCCTTATTTTGTTATTTCTCTGATCTAGTTCGATCACGATTCGAACACATCTGGAAGAAAATATTTTTGCATAAATGCCATAATTAGCAGAACTGGGAAGTCACAGTTTCCGGACAGCTTCTCTACGCTCTCTGGAGTGGAACTAACACAGTGATTCCTCCTTATTCTGTTATTTCTCTGATCTAGTTCGATCACGATTCGAACACATCCGGAAGAAAATATTTTTTGCATAAATGCCATAATTAGCAGAACTGGGAAGTCACAACTCCCGGACTGCTTCTCTACGCTCTCTAGAGTGGAATTGACACAGTGATTCCTCCTTATTCTGTTATTTCTCTGATCTAGTTCGATCACGATTCGAACACATCTGGAAGAAAATATTTTTGCATAAATGCCATAATTAGCAGAACTGGGAAGTCACAACTCCCGGAGTGCTTCTCTACGCTCTCTAGAGTGAAATTGACACAGTGATTCCTCCTTATTCTGTTATTTCTCTGATCTAGTTAGATCACGATTCGAACACATCCGGAAGAAAATATTTTTTGCATAAATGCCATAATTAGCAGAACTGGGAAGTCACAACTCCCGGACTGCTTCTCTACGCTCTCTAGAGTGGAATTGACACAGTGATTCCTCCTTATTCTGTTATTTCTCTGATCTAGTTCGATCACGATTCGAACACATCTGGAAGAAAATATGTTTGCATAAATGCCATAATTAGCAGAACTCGGAAGTCACAACTCCCGGACTGCTTCTCTACGCTCTCTAGAGTGAAACTGACATAGTGATTTCTCCTTATTCTGTTATTTCTCTGATCTAGTTCGATCACGATTCGAACACATCTGGAAGAATTTTTTTTTGCATAAATGCCAAAATTAGCAGAACTGGGAAGTCACAGTTTCCGGACAGCTTCTCTACTCTCTCTACAGTGAAACTGACACAGTGATTCCTACTTATTCTGTTATTTCTCTGATCTAGTTCGATCACGATTCGAACACATCTGGAAGAAAATATTTTTGCATAAATGCCATAATTAGCAGAACTGGGAAGTCACAGTTTCCGGACATCTTCTCTACGCTCTCTGGAGTGGAACTGACACAGTGATTCCTCCTTATTCTGTTATTTCTCTGATCTAGTTCGATCACGATTCGAACACATCCGGAAGAAAATATTTTTTGCATAAATGCCATAATTAGCAGAACTGGGAAGTCACAACTCCCGGACTGCTTCTCTACGCTCTCTAGAGTGGAAATGACACAGTGATTCCTCCTTATTCTGTTATTTCTCTGATCTAGTTCGATCACGATTCGAACACATCCGGAAGAAAATATTTTTTGCATAAATGCCATAATTACCAGAACTGGGAAGTCACAACTCCCGGACTGCTTCTCTACGCTCTCTAGAGTGGAATTGACACAGAATTCCTCCTTATTCTGTTATTTCTCTGATCTAGTTTGATCACGATTCGAACACATCTGGAAGAAAATATTTTTGCATAAATGCCATAATTAGCAGAACTGGGAAGTCACAACTCCCGGACTGCTTCTCTACGCTCTCTAGAGTGAAACTGACATAGTGATTCCTCCTTATTCTGTTATTTCTCTGATCTAGTTCGATCACGATTCGAACACATCTGGAAGAAATTTTTTTTTTCATAAATGTCAAAATTAGCAGAACTGGGAAGTCACAACTCCCGGACTGCTTCTCTACGCTCTCTAGAGTGGAACTGACACAGTGATTCCTCCTTATTCTGTTATTTCTCTGATCTAGTTCGATCACGATTCGAACACATCTGGAAGAAAATATTTTTGCATAAATGCCATAATTAGCAGAACTGGGAAGTCACAACTCCCGGACTGCTTCTCTACGCTCTCTAGAGTGAAACTGACATAGTGATTCCTCCTTATTCTGTTATTTCTCTGATCTAGTTCGATCACGATTCGAACACATCTGGAAGAATTTTTTTTTTTGCATAAATGTCAAAATTAGAAGAACTGGGAAGTCACAACTCCCGGACTGCTTCTCTACGCTCTCTAGAGTGGAACTGACACAGTGATTCCTCCTTATTCTGTTATTTCTCTGATCTAGTTCGATCACGATTCGAACACATCTGGAAGAAAATATTTTTGCATAAATGCCATAATTAGCAGAACTGGGAAGTCACAACTCCCGGACTGCTTCTCTACGCTCTCTAGAGTGAAACTGACACAGTGATTCCTCCTTTTTCTGTTATTTCTCTGATCTAGTTAGATCACGATTCGAACACATCTGGAAGAAAATAGTTTTGCATAAATGCCATAATTAGCAGAACTGGGAAGTCACAACTCCCGGACTGCTTCTCTACGCTCTCTAGAGTGGAACTGACAAAGTGATTCCTCCTTATTCTGTTATTTCTCTGATCTAGTTCGATCACGATTCGAACACATCTGGAAGAAAATAGTTTTGCATAAATGCCATAATTAGCAGAACTGGGAAGTCACAACTCCCGGACTGCTTCTCTACGCTCTCTAGAGTGGAACTGACAAAGTGATTCCTCCTTATTCTGTTATTTCTCTGATCTAGTTCGATCACGATTCGAACACGTTTGACGTTTGGAAGAAAATACTTTTGCATAAATGTCATTATTAGCAGAACTGGGAAGTCACAACTCCCGGACTGCTTCTCTACGCTCTCTAGAGTGGAACTGACAAAGTGATTCCTCCTTATTCTGTTATTTCTCTGATCTAGTTCGATCACGATTCGAACACGTTTGACGTTTGGAAGAAAATACTTTTGCATAAATGCCATTATTAGCAGAACTGGGAAGTCACAACTCCCGCACTGCTTCTCTACGCTCTCTAGAGTGGAACTGACACAGTGATTCCTCCTTATTCTGTTATTTCTCTGATCTAGTTCGATCACGATTCGAACACATCTGGACGAAAATAGTTTTGCATAAATGCCATAATTAGCAGAACTGGGAAGTCACAACTCCCGGACTGCTTCTCTACGCTCTCTAGAGTGGAACTGACACAGTGATTCCTCCTTATTCTGTTATTTCTCTGATCTAGTTCGATCACGATTCGAACACATTTGGAAGAAAATAGTTTTGCATAAATGCCATAATTAGCAGAACTGGGAAGTCACAACTCCCGGACTGCTTCTCTACGCTCTCTAGAGTGAAACTGACACAGTGATTCCTCCTTATTCTGTTATTTCTCTGATCTAGTTCGATCACGATTCGAACACATCTGGAAGAAAATATTTTTTGCATAAATGCCATGATTAGCAGAACTGAGAAGTCACAACTCCCGGACTGCTTCTCTACGCTCTCTAGAGTGGAACTGACACAGTGATTCCTCCTTATTCTGTTATTTCTCTGATCTAGTTCGATCACGATTCGAACACGTTTGGAAGAAAATACTTTTGCATAAATGCCAAAATTAGCAGAACTGAGAAGTCACAACTCCCGGACTGCTTCTCTACGCTCTCTAGAGTGGAACTGACACAGTGATTCCTCCTTATTCTGTTATTTCTCTGATCTAGTTCGATCACGATTCGAACACATCTGGAAGAAAATAGTTTTGCATAAATGCCATAATTAGCAGAACTGGGAAGTCACAACTCCCGGACTGCTTCTCTACGCTCTCTAGAGTGAAACTGACACAGTGATTCCTCCTTATTCTGTTATTTCTCTGATCTAGTTCGATCACGATTCGAACACATTTGGAAGAAAATAGTTTTGCATAAATGCCATAATTAGCAGAATTGGGAAGTCACAACTCCCGGACTGCTTCTCTACGCTCTCTAGAGTGGAACTGACACAGTGATTCCTCCTTATTCTGTTATTTCTCTGATCTAGTTCGATCACGATTCGAACACATTTGGAAGAAAATAGTTTTGCATAAATGCCATAATTAGCAGAACTGGGAAGTCACAACTCCCGGACTGCTTCTCTACGCTCTCTAGAGTGAAACTGACACAGTGATTCCTCCTTATTCTGTTATTTCTCTGATCTAGTTCGATCACGATTCGAACACATCTGGAAGAAAATATTTTTTGCATAAATGCCATAATTAGCAGAACTGGGAAGTCACAACTCCCGGACTGCTTCTCTACGCTCTCTAGAGTGGAACTGACACAGTGATTCCTCCTTATTCTGTTATTTCTCTGATCTAGTTCGATCACGATTCGAACACATCTGGAAGAAAATATTTTTGCATAAATGCCATAATTAGCAGAACTGGGAAGTCACAACTCCCGGACTGCTTCTCTACGCTCTCTAGAGTGAAACTGACAAAGTGATTCCTCCTTATTCTGTTATTTCTCTGATCTAGTTCGATCACGATTCGAACACGTTTGACGTTTGGAAGAAAATACTTTTGCATAAATGTCATTATTAGCAGAACTGGGAAGTCACAACTCCCGGACTGCTTCTCTACGCTCTCTAGAGTGGAACTGACAAAGTGATTCCTCCTTATTCTGTTATTTCTCTGATCTAGTTCGATCACGATTCGAACACGTTTGACGTTTGGAAGAAAATACTTTTGCATAAATGCCATTATTAGCAGAACTGGGAAGTCACAACTCCCGCACTGCTTCTCTACGCTCTCTAGAGTGGAACTGACACAGTGATTCCTCCTTATTCTGTTATTTCTCTGATCTAGTTCGATCACGATTCGAACACATCTGGACGAAAATAGTTTTGCATAAATGCCATAATTAGCAGAACTGGGAAGTCACAACTCCCGGACTGCTTCTCTACGCTCTCTAGAGTGGAACTGACACAGTGATTCCTCCTTATTCTGTTATTTCTCTGATCTAGTTCGATCACGATTCGAACACATTTGGAAGAAAATAGTTTTGCATAAATGCCATAATTAGCAGAACTGGGAAGTCACAACTCCCGGACTGCTTCTCTACGCTCTCTAGAGTGAAACTGACACAGTGATTCCTCCTTATTCTGTTATTTCTCTGATCTAGTTCGATCACGATTCGAACACATCTGGAAGAAAATATTTTTTGCATAAATGCCATGATTAGCAGAACTGAGAAGTCACAACTCCCGGACTGCTTCTCTACGCTCTCTAGAGTGGAACTGACACAGTGATTCCTCCTTATTCTGTTATTTCTCTGATCTAGTTCGATCACGATTCGAACACGTTTGGAAGAAAATACTTTTGCATAAATGCCAAAATTAGCAGAACTGAGAAGTCACAACTCCCGGACTGCTTCTCTACGCTCTCTAGAGTGGAACTGACACAGTGATTCCTCCTTATTCTGTTATTTCTCTGATCTAGTTCGATCACGATTCGAACACATCTGGAAGAAAATAGTTTTGCATAAATGCCATAATTAGCAGAACTGGGAAGTCACAACTCCCGGACTGCTTCTCTACGCTCTCTAGAGTGAAACTGACACAGTGATTCCTCCTTATTCTGTTATTTCTCTGATCTAGTTCGATCACGATTCGAACACATTTGGAAGAAAATAGTTTTGCATAAATGCCATAATTAGCAGAATTGGGAAGTCACAACTCCCGGACTGCTTCTCTACGCTCTCTAGAGTGGAACTGACACAGTGATTCCTCCTTATTCTGTTATTTCTCTGATCTAGTTCGATCACGATTCGAACACATTTGGAAGAAAATAGTTTTGCATAAATGCCATAATTAGCAGAACTGGGAAGTCACAACTCCCGGACTGCTTCTCTACGCTCTCTAGAGTGAAACTGACACAGTGATTCCTCCTTATTCTGTTATTTCTCTGATCTAGTTCGATCACGATTCGAACACATCTGGAAGAAAATATTTTTTGCATAAATGCCATAATTAGCAGAACTGGGAAGTCACAACTCCCGGACTGCTTCTCTACGCTCTCTAGAGTGGAACTGACACAGTGATTCCTCCTTATTCTGTTATTTCTCTGATCTAGTTCGATCACGATTCGAACACATCTGGAAGAAAATATTTTTGCATAAATGCCATAATTAGCAGAACTGGGAAGTCACAACTCCCGGACTGCTTCTCTACGCTCTCTAGAGTGAAACTGACATAGTGATTCCTCCTTAATCTGTTATTTCTCTGATCTAGTTCGATCACGATTCGAACACATCTGGAAGAAATTTTTTTTTGCATAAATGTCAAAATTAGCAGAACTGGGAAGTCACAACTCCCGGACTGCTTCTCTACGCTCTCTAGAGTGGAACTGACACAGTGATTCCTCCTTATTCTGTTATTTCTCTGATCTAGTTCGATCACGATTCGAACACATCTGGAAGAAAATATTTTTGCATAAATGCCATAATTAGCAGAACTGGGAAGTCACAACTCCCGGACTGCTTCTCTACGCTCTCTAGAGTGAAACTGACATAGTGATTCCTCCTTATTCTGTTATTTCTCTGATCTAGTTCGATCACGATTCGAACACATCTGGAAGAATTTTTTTTTGCATAAATGTCAAAATTAGCAGAACTGGGAAGTCACAACTCCCGGACTGCTTCTCTACGCTCTCTAGAGTGGAACTGACACAGTGATTCCTCCTTATTCTGTTATTTCTCTGATCTAGTTCGATCACGATTCGAACACATCTGGAAGAAAATATTTTTGCATA
The DNA here is from genome assembly GCA_963966185.1 of Rhabditoides inermis. Classification (NCBI taxonomy): domain Eukaryota; kingdom Metazoa; phylum Nematoda; class Chromadorea; order Rhabditida; family Rhabditidae; genus Rhabditoides; species Rhabditoides inermis. The sequence goes on along the minus strand of CAWZYM010000196.1, from coordinate 529,344 downwards.
AATGCCATAATTAGCAGAACTGGGAAGTCACAACTCCCGGACTGCTTCTCTACGCTCTCTAGAGTGAAACTGACACAGTGATTCCTCCTTTTTCTGTTATTTCTCTGATCTAGTTAGATCACGATTCGAACACATCTGGAAGAAAATAGTTTTGCATAAATGCCATAATTAGCAGAACTGGGAAGTCACAACTCCCGGACTGCTTCTCTACGCTCTCTAGAGTGGAACTGACAAAGTGATTCCTCCTTATTCTGTTATTTCTCTGATCTAGTTCGATCACGATTCGAACACATCTGGAAGAAAATAGTTTTGCATAAATGCCATAATTAGCAGAACTGGGAAGTCACAACTCCCGGACTGCTTCTCTACGCTCTCTAGAGTGGAACTGACAAAGTGATTCCTCCTTATTCTGTTATTTCTCTGATCTAGTTCGATCACGATTCGAACACGTTTGACGTTTGGAAGAAAATACTTTTGCATAAATGTCATTATTAGCAGAACTGGGAAGTCACAACTCCCGGACTGCTTCTCTACGCTCTCTAGAGTGGAACTGACAAAGTGATTCCTCCTTATTCTGTTATTTCTCTGATCTAGTTCGATCACGATTCGAACACGTTTGACGTTTGGAAGAAAATACTTTTGCATAAATGCCATTATTAGCAGAACTGGGAAGTCACAACTCCCGCACTGCTTCTCTACGCTCTCTAGAGTGGAACTGACACAGTGATTCCTCCTTATTCTGTTATTTCTCTGATCTAGTTCGATCACGATTCGAACACATCTGGACGAAAATAGTTTTGCATAAATGCCATAATTAGCAGAACTGGGAAGTCACAACTCCCGGACTGCTTCTCTACGCTCTCTAGAGTGGAACTGACACAGTGATTCCTCCTTATTCTGTTATTTCTCTGATCTAGTTCGATCACGATTCGAACACATTTGGAAGAAAATAGTTTTGCATAAATGCCATAATTAGCAGAACTGGGAAGTCACAACTCCCGGACTGCTTCTCTACGCTCTCTAGAGTGAAACTGACACAGTGATTCCTCCTTATTCTGTTATTTCTCTGATCTAGTTCGATCACGATTCGAACACATCTGGAAGAAAATATTTTTTGCATAAATGCCATGATTAGCAGAACTGAGAAGTCACAACTCCCGGACTGCTTCTCTACGCTCTCTAGAGTGGAACTGACACAGTGATTCCTCCTTATTCTGTTATTTCTCTGATCTAGTTCGATCACGATTCGAACACATCTGGAAGAAAATATTTTTTGCATAAATGCCATGATTAGCAGAACTGAGAAGTCACAACTCCCGGACTGCTTCTCTACGCTCTCTAGAGTGGAACTGACACAGTGATTCCTCCTTATTCTGTTATTTCTCTGATCTAGTTCGATCACGATTCGAACACATCTGGAAGAAAATATTTTTTGCATAAATGCCATGATTAGCAGAACTGGGAAGTCACAACTCCCGGACTGCTTCTCTACGCTCTCTAGAGTGGAACTGACACAGTGATTCCTCCTTATTCTGTTATTTCTCTGATCTAGTTCGATCACGATTCGAACACGTTTGGAAGAAAATACTTTTGCATAAATGCCAAAATTAGCAGAACTGAGAAGTCACAACTCCCGGACTGCTTCTCTACGCTCTCTAGAGTGGAACTGACACAGTGATTCCTCCTTATTCTGTTATTTCTCTGATCTAGTTCGATCACGATTCGAACACATCTGGAAGAAAATAGTTTTGCATAAATGCCATAATTAGCAGAACTGGGAAGTCACAACTCCCGGACTGCTTCTCTACGCTCTCTAGAGTGAAACTGACACAGTGATTCCTCCTTATTCTGTTATTTCTCTGATCTAGTTCGATCACGATTCGAACACATTTGGAAGAAAATAGTTTTGCATAAATGCCATAATTAGCAGAATTGGGAAGTCACAACTCCCGGACTGCTTCTCTACGCTCTCTAGAGTGGAACTGACACAGTGATTCCTCCTTATTCTGTTATTTCTCTGATCTAGTTCGATCACGATTCGAACACATCTGGACGAAAATAGTTTTGCATAAATGCCATAATTAGCAGAACTGGGAAGTCACAACTCCCGGACTGCTTCTCTACGCTCTCTAGAGTGGAACTGACACAGTGATTCCTCCTTATTCTGTTATTTCTCTGATCTAGTTCGATCACGATTCGAACACATCTGGAAGAAAATAGTTTTGCATAAATGCCATAATTAGCAGAACTGGGAAGTCACAACTCCCGGACTGCTTCTCTACGCTCTCTAGAGTGAAACTGACACAGTGATTCCTCCTTATTCTGTTATTTCTCTGATCTAGTTCGATCACGATTCGAACACATCTGGAAGAAAATATTTTTTGCATAAATGCCATGATTAGCAGAACTGAGAAGTCACAACTCCCGGGCTGCTTCTCTACGCTCTCTAGAGTGGAACTGACACAGTGATTCCTCCTTATTCTGTTATTTCTCTGATCTAGTTCGATCACGATTCGAACACATCTGGAAGAAAATATTTTTTGCATAAATGCCATGATTAGCAGAACTGGGAAGTCACAACTCCCGGACTGCTTCTCTACGCTCTCTAGAGTGGAACTGACACAGTGATTCCTCCTTATTCTGTTATTTCTCTGATCTAGTTCGATCACGATTCGAACACGTTTGGAAGAAAATACTTTTGCATAAATGCCAAAATTAGCAGAACTGAGAAGTCACAACTCCCGGACTGCTTCTCTACTTACGCTCTCTAGAGTGGAACTGACACAGTGATTCCTCCTTATTCTGTTATTTCTCTGATCTAGTTCGATCACGATTCGAACACATCTGGAAGAAAATAGTTTTGCATAAATGCCATAATTAGCAGAACTGGGAAGTCACAACAACCAGACTGCTTCTCTACGCTCTCTAAAGTGGAACTGACACAGTGATTCCTCCTTATTCTGTTATTTCTCTGATCTAGTTCGATCACGATTCGAACACATCTGGAAGAAAATATTTTTTGCATAAATGTTATAATTAGCAGAACTGGGAAGTCACAACTCCCGGACTGCTTCTCTACGCTCTCTAGAGTGGAACTGACACAGTGATTCCTCCTTATTCTGTTATTTCTCTGATCTAGTTCGATCACGATTCGAACACATCTGGAAGAAAATAGTTTTGCATAAATGCCATAATTAGCAGAACTGGGAAGTCACAACTCCCGGACTGCTTCTCTACGCTCTCTAGAGTGAAACTGACACAGTGATTCCTCCTTATTCTGTTATTTCTCTGATCTAGTTCGATCACGATTCGAACACATTTGGAAGAAAATAGTTTTGCATAAATGCCATAATTAGCAGAACTGGGAAGTCACAACTCCCGGACTGCTTCTCTACGCTCTCTAGAGTGGAACTGACACAGTGATTCCTCCTTATTCTGTTATTTCTCTGATCTAGTTCGATCACGATTCGAACACATTTGGAAGAAAATAGTTTTGCATAAATGCCATAATTAGCAGAACTGGGAAGTCACAACTCCCGGACTGCTTCTCTACGCTCTCTAGAGTGAAACTGACACAGTGATTCCTCCTTATTCTGTTATTTCTCTGATCTAGTTCGATCACGATTCGAACACATCTGGAAGAAAATATTTTTTGCATAAATGCCATAATTAGCAGAACTGGGAAGTCACAACTCCCGGACTGCTTCTCTACGCTCTCTAGAGTGGAACTGACACAGTGATTCCTCCTTATTCTGTTATTTCTCTGATCTAGTTCGATCACGATTCGAACACATCTGGAAGAAATTAGTTTTGCATAAATGCCATAATTAGCAGAACTGGGAAGTCACAACTCCCGCACTGCTTCTCTACGCTCTCTAGAGTGAAACTGACACAGTGATTCCTCCTTTTTCTGTTATTTCTCTGATCTAGTCCGATCACAATTCGAACACATCTGGAAGAAAATAGTTTTGCATAAATGCCATAATTAGCAGAACTGGGACCCACAGTTTCCGGACAGCTTTTCTACCGTCTCTAGAGTGGTACTGACACAGTGATTCCTCCTTATTCTGTTATTTCTCTGATCTAGTTCGATCACGATTCGAACACATCTGGAAGAAAATATTTTTTGCATAAATGCCATAATTAGCAGAACTGAGAAGTCACAACTCCCGGACTGCTTCTCTACTACGCTCTCTAGAGTGGAACTGACACAGTGATTCCTCCTTATTCTGTTATTTCTCTGATCTAGTTCGATCACGATTCGAACACATCTGGAAGAAATTAGTTTTGCATAAATGCCATAATTAGCAGAACTGGGAAGTCACAACTCCCGGACTGCTTCTCTACGCTCTCTAGAGTGAAACTGACACAGTGATTCCTCCTTTTTCTGTTATTTCTCTGATCTAGTCCGATCACAATTCGAACACATCTGGAAGAAAATAGTTTTGCATAAATGCCATAATTAGCAGAACTGGGACCCACAGTTTCCGGACAGCTTTTCTACCGTCTCTAGAGTGGTACTGACACAGTGATTCCTCCTTATTCTGTTAATTCTCTTATCTAGTTCGATCACGATTCGAACACATCTGGAAGAAAATAGTTTTGCATAAATGCCATAATTAGCAGAACTGGGAAGTCACAACTCCCGGACTGATTCTCTACGCTCTCTAGAGTGGAACTGACACAGTGATTCCTCCTTGTTCTGTTATTTCTCTGATCTAGTTCGATCACGATTCGAACACATCTGGAAGAACATAGTTTTGCATAAATGCCATAATTAGCAGAACTGGGAAGCCACAGTGTCCGGACAGCTTCTCTACGCTCTCAAGAGTGAAACTGACACAGTGATTCCTCCTTTTTCTGTTAATTCTCTGATCTAGTTCGATCACGATTTGAACACATCTGGAAGAAAATAGTTTTGCATAAATGCCATAATTAGCAGAACTGGGAAGTCACAGTTTCCGGACAGCTTTTTTACGCTCTCTAGAGTGGTACTGACACAGTGATTTCTCTTTGTTCTGTTAATTCTCTGATCTAGTTCGATCACAATTCGAACACATCTGGAAGAAAATAGTTTTGCATAAATGCCATAAATAGCAGAACTGGGAAGTCACAGTTTCCGGACAGTTTTTTTTACGCTCTCTAGAGTGGAACTGACACAGTGATTACTCCTTGTTCTGTTAATTCTCTGATCTAGTTCGATCACAATTCGAACACATCTGGAAGAAAATAGTTTTGCATAAATGTCATAATTAGCTGAACTGGGAAGTCACAGTTTCCGGACAGCTTCTCTACGCTCTCTACAGTGAAACTGACACAGTGATTTCTCCTTATTCTGTTATTTCTCTGATCTAGTTCGATCACGAGTTGAACACATCTGGAAGAAAATAGTTTTGCATAAATGCCATAATTAGCAGAACTGGGAAGCCACAGTGTCCGGACAGCTTTTCTACGCTCTCTAGAGTGGAACTGACACAGTGATTCCTCCTTTTTCTGTTAATTCTTTGATCTAGTTCGATCACGATTCGAACACATTTGGAAGAAAATAGTTTTGCATAAATTTCATAATTAGCAGAACTGGGAAGTCACAACTCCCGGACAGCTTTTTTACGCTCTCTAGAGTGGAACTGACACAGTGATTCCTCCTTGTTCTGTTAATTCTCTGATCTAGTTCGATCACAATTCGAACACATCTGGAAGAAAATAGTTTTGCATAAATGCCATAATTAGCAGAACTGGGAAGCCACAGTGTCCGGACAGCTTTTCTACGCTCTCTAGAGTGGAACTGACACAGTGATTCCTCCTTTTTCTGTTAAGTCTCTGATCTAGTTCGATCACGATTTGAACACATCTGGAAGAAAATAGTTGTGCATAAATGCCATAATTAGCAGAACTGGGAAGTCACAGTTTCCGGACAGCTTTTTTACGCTCTCTAGAGTGGTACTGACACAGTGATTTCTCTTTGTTCTGTTAATTCTCTGATCTAGTTCGATCACAATTCGAACACATCTGGAAGAAAATAGTTTTGCATAAATGCCATAAATAGCAGAACTGGGAAGTCACAACTCCCGGACTGATTCTCTACGCTCTCTAGAGTGGAACTGACACAGTGATTCCTCCTTGTTCTGTCAATTCTCTTATCTAGTTCGATCACAATTCGAACACATCTGGAAGAAAATAGTTTTGCATAAATGCCATAAATAGCAGAACTGGGAAGTCACAACTCCCGGACTGATTCTCTACGCTCTTTAGAGTGGAACTGACACAGTGATTCCTCCTTTTTCTGTTAATTCTCTGATCTAGTTCGATCACGATTCGAACACATCTGGACATCTGGAAGAAAATAGTTTTGCATAAATGCCATAATTAGCAGAACTGGGAAGTCACAACTCCCGGACTGCTTCTCTACGCTCTCTAGAGTGAAACTGACACAGTAATTCCTCCTTTTTTCTGTTATTTCTCTGATCTAGTCCGATCACAATTCGAACACATCTGGAAGAAAATAGTTTTGCATAAATGCCATAATTAGCAGAACTGGGAACCCACAGTTTCCGGACAGCTTTTCTACCGTCTCTAGAGTGGTACTGACACAGTGATTCCTCCTTATTCTGTTAATTCTCTTATCTAGTTCGATCACGATTCGAACACATCTGGAAGAAAATAGTTTTGCATAAATGCCATAAATAGCAGAACTGGGAAGTCACAACTCCCGGACTGATTCTCTACGCTCTCTAGAGTGGAACTGACACAGTGATTCCTCCTTGTTCTGTCAATTCTCTTATCTAGTTCGATCACAATTCGAACACATCTGGAAGAAAATAGTTTTGCATAAATGCCATAAATAGCAGAACTGGGAAGTCACAACTCCCGGACTGATTCTCTACGCTCTTTAGAGTGGAACTGACACAGTGATTCCTCCTTTTTCTGTTAATTCTCTGATCTAGTTCGATCACGATTCGAACACATCTGGACATCTGGAAGAAAATAGTTTTGCATAAATGCCATAATTAGCAGAACTGGGAAGTCACAACTCCCGGACTGCTTCTCTACGCTCTCTAGAGTGAAACTGACACAGTAATTCCTCCTTTTTTCTGTTATTTCTCTGATCTAGTCCGATCACAATTCGAACACATCTGGAAGAAAATAGTTTTGCATAAATGCCATAATTAGCAGAACTGGGAACCCACAGTTTCCGGACAGCTTTTCTACCGTCTCTAGAGTGGTACTGACACAGTGATTCCTCCTTATTCTGTTAATTCTCTTATCTAGTTCGATCACGATTCGAACACATCTGGAAGAAAATAGTTTTGCATAAATGCCATAATTAGCAGAACTGGGAAGTCACAACTCCCGGACTGCTTCTCTACGCTCTCTAGAGTGGAACTGACACAGTGATTCCTCCTTATTCTGTTAATTCTCTGATCTAGTTCGATCACGATTTGAACACATCTGGAAGAAAATAGTTTTGCATAAATGCCATAATTAGCAGAACTGGGAAGTCACAACTTTCGGACAGCTTTTCTACGCTCTCTAAAGTGGAACTGGCACAGTGATTCCTTCTTGTTCTGTTAATTCTCTGATCTAGTTCGATCACGATTCGAACACATTTGGAAGAAAATACTTTTGCATAAATGCCAAAATTAGCAGAACTGGGAAGTCACAGTTTCCGGACAGCTTTTCTACGCTCTCTAAAGTGGAACTGACACAGTGATTCCTTCTTGTTCTGTTAATTCTCTGATCTAGTTCGATCACGATTCGAAGAAAATAGTTTTGCAAAAATGCCATAATTAGCAGAACTGGGAAGTCACAATTTCCGGACTGCTTCACTACGCTATCTAGATCGGAACTGACACACGACACAGTGATTCCTCCTTATTCTGTTATTTCTCTGATCTAGTTCGATCACGATTCGAACACATCTGGAAAAAAATAGTTTTGTATAAATGCCATAATTAGCAGAACTGGGAAGCCACAGTGTCCGGACAGCTTTTTTACGCTTTCTAGAGTGGAACTGACCCAGTGATTCCTTCTTTTTCTGTTATTTCTCTGATCTCGTTTGATCACGATTCGAACACATCTGGAAGAAAATAGTTTTGCATAAATGCCATAATTAGCAGAACTGGGAAGCCACAGTGTCCGGACAGCTTTTTTACGCTTTCTAAAGTGGAACTGACACAGTGATTCCTCCTTATTCTGTTAATTCTCTGATCTAGTTCGATCACGATTCGAACACATTTGGAAGAAGAGAGTTTTGCATAAATGCCATAATTAGCAGAACTGGGAAGTCACAACTCCCGGACTGCTTCTCTACGCTCTCTAGAGTGGAACTGACACAGTGATTCCTCCTCATTCTGTTATTTCTCTGATCTAGTTCGATCACGATTCGAACACATCTGGAAGAAAATAGTTTTGCATAAATGCCATAATTAGCAGAACTGGGAAGTCACAACTCCCGGACTGCTTCTCTACGCTCTCTAGAGTGGAACTGACACAGTGATTCCTCCTCATTCTGTTATTTCTCTGATCTAGTTCGATCACGATTCGAACACATCTGGAAGAAATTAGTTTTGCATAAATGCCATAATTAGCAGAACTGGGAAGTCACAACTCCCGCACTGCTTCTCTACGCTCTCTAGAGTGGAACTGACACAGTGATTCCTCCTTATTCTGTTATTTCTCTGATCTAGTTCGATCACGATTCGAACACATCTGGAAGAAATTAGTTTTGCATAAATGCCATAATTAGCAGAACTGGGAAGTCACAACTCCCGCACTGCTTCTCTACGCTCTCTAGAGTGAAACTGACACAGTGATTCCTCCTTTTTCTGTTATTTCTCTGATCTAGTCCGATCACAATTCGAACACATCTGGAAGAAAATAGTTTTGCATAAATGCCATAATTAGCAGAACTGGGACCCACAGTTTCCGGACAGCTTTTCTACCGTCTCTAGAGTGGTACTGACACAGTGATTCCTCCTTATTCTGTTATTTCTCTGATCTAGTTCGATCACGATTCGAACACATCTGGAAGAAAATATTTTTTGCATAAATGCCATAATTAGCAGAACTGAGAAGTCACAACTCCCGGACTGCTTCTCTACTACGCTCTCTAGAGTGGAACTGACACAGTGATTCCTCCTTATTCTGTTATTTCTCTGATCTAGTTCGATCACGATTCGAACACATCTGGAAGAAATTAGTTTTGCATAAATGCCATAATTAGCAGAACTGGGAAGTCACAACTCCCGGACTGCTTCTCTACGCTCTCTAGAGTGAAACTGACACAGTGATTCCTCCTTTTTCTGTTATTTCTCTGATCTAGTCCGATCACAATTCGAACACATCTGGAAGAAAATAGTTTTGCATAAATGCCATAATTAGCAGAACTGGGACCCACAGTTTCCGGACAGCTTTTCTACCGTCTCTAGAGTGGTACTGACACAGTGATTCCTCCTTATTCTGTTAATTCTCTTATCTAGTTCGATCACGATTCGAACACATCTGGAAGAAAATAGTTTTGCATAAATGCCATAATTAGCAGAACTGGGAAGTCACAACTCCCGGACTGATTCTCTACGCTCTCTAGAGTGGAACTGACACAGTGATTCCTCCTTGTTCTGTTATTTCTCTGATCTAGTTCGATCACGATTCGAACACATCTGGAAGAACATAGTTTTGCATAAATGCCATAATTAGCAGAACTGGGAAGCCACAGTGTCCGGACAGCTTCTCTACGCTCTCAAGAGTGAAACTGACACAGTGATTCCTCCTTTTTCTGTTAATTCTCTGATCTAGTTCGATCACGATTTGAACACATCTGGAAGAAAATAGTTTTGCATAAATGCCATAATTAGCAGAACTGGGAAGTCACAGTTTCCGGACAGCTTTTTTACGCTCTCTAGAGTGGTACTGACACAGTGATTTCTCTTTGTTCTGTTAATTCTCTGATCTAGTTCGATCACAATTCGAACACATCTGGAAGAAAATAGTTTTGCATAAATGCCATAAATAGCAGAACTGGGAAGTCACAGTTTCCGGACAGTTTTTTTTACGCTCTCTAGAGTGGAACTGACACAGTGATTACTCCTTGTTCTGTTAATTCTCTGATCTAGTTCGATCACAATTCGAACACATCTGGAAGAAAATAGTTTTGCATAAATGTCATAATTAGCTGAACTGGGAAGTCACAGTTTCCGGACAGCTTCTCTACGCTCTCTACAGTGAAACTGACACAGTGATTTCTCCTTATTCTGTTATTTCTCTGATCTAGTTCGATCACGAGTTGAACACATCTGGAAGAAAATAGTTTTGCATAAATGCCATAATTAGCAGAACTGGGAAGCCACAGTGTCCGGACAGCTTTTCTACGCTCTCTAGAGTGGAACTGACACAGTGATTCCTCCTTTTTCTGTTAATTCTTTGATCTAGTTCGATCACGATTCGAACACATTTGGAAGAAAATAGTTTTGCATAAATTTCATAATTAGCAGAACTGGGAAGTCACAACTCCCGGACAGCTTTTTTACGCTCTCTAGAGTGGAACTGACACAGTGATTCCTCCTTGTTCTGTTAATTCTCTGATCTAGTTCGATCACAATTCGAACACATCTGGAAGAAAATAGTTTTGCATAAATGCCATAATTAGCAGAACTGGGAAGCCACAGTGTCCGGACAGCTTTTCTACGCTCTCTAGAGTGGAACTGACACAGTGATTCCTCCTTTTTCTGTTAAGTCTCTGATCTAGTTCGATCACGATTTGAACACATCTGGAAGAAAATAGTTGTGCATAAATGCCATAATTAGCAGAACTGGGAAGTCACAGTTTCCGGACAGCTTTTTTACGCTCTCTAGAGTGGTACTGACACAGTGATTTCTCTTTGTTCTGTTAATTCTCTGATCTAGTTCGATCACAATTCGAACACATCTGGAAGAAAATAGTTTTGCATAAATGCCATAAATAGCAGAACTGGGAAGTCACAACTCCCGGACTGATTCTCTACGCTCTCTAGAGTGGAACTGACACAGTGATTCCTCCTTGTTCTGTCAATTCTCTTATCTAGTTCGATCACAATTCGAACACATCTGGAAGAAAATAGTTTTGCATAAATGCCATAAATAGCAGAACTGGGAAGTCACAACTCCCGGACTGATTCTCTACGCTCTTTAGAGTGGAACTGACACAGTGATTCCTCCTTTTTCTGTTAATTCTCTGATCTAGTTCGATCACGATTCGAACACATCTGGACATCTGGAAGAAAATAGTTTTGCATAAATGCCATAATTAGCAGAACTGGGAAGTCACAACTCCCGGACTGCTTCTCTACGCTCTCTAGAGTGAAACTGACACAGTAATTCCTCCTTTTTTCTGTTATTTCTCTGATCTAGTCCGATCACAATTCGAACACATCTGGAAGAAAATAGTTTTGCATAAATGCCATAATTAGCAGAACTGGGAACCCACAGTTTCCGGACAGCTTTTCTACCGTCTCTAGAGTGGTACTGACACAGTGATTCCTCCTTATTCTGTTAATTCTCTTATCTAGTTCGATCACGATTCGAACACATCTGGAAGAAAATAGTTTTGCATAAATGCCATAATTAGCAGAACTGGGAAGTCACAACTCCCGGACTGCTTCTCTACGCTCTCTAGAGTGGAACTGACACAGTGATTCCTCCTTATTCTGTTAATTCTCTGATCTAGTTCGATCACGATTTGAACACATCTGGAAGAAAATAGTTTTGCATAAATGCCATAATTAGCAGAACTGGGAAGTCACAACTTTCGGACAGCTTTTCTACGCTCTCTAAAGTGGAACTGGCACAGTGATTCCTTCTTGTTCTGTTAATTCTCTGATCTAGTTCGATCACGATTCGAACACATTTGGAAGAAAATACTTTTGCATAAATGCCAAAATTAGCAGAACTGGGAAGTCACAGTTTCCGGACAGCTTTTCTACGCTCTCTAAAGTGGAACTGACACAGTGATTCCTTCTTGTTCTGTTAATTCTCTGATCTAGTTCGATCACGATTCGAAGAAAATAGTTTTGCAAAAATGCCATAATTAGCAGAACTGGGAAGTCACAATTTCCGGACTGCTTCACTACGCTATCTAGATCGGAACTGACACACGACACAGTGATTCCTCCTTATTCTGTTATTTCTCTGATCTAGTTCGATCACGATTCGAACACATCTGGAAAAAAATAGTTTTGTATAAATGCCATAATTAGCAAAACTGGGAAGCCACAGTGTCCGGACAGCTTTTTTACGCTTTCTAGAGTGGAACTGACCCAGTGATTCCTTCTTTTTCTGTTATTTCTCTGATCTCGTTTGATCACGATTCGAACACATCTGGAAGAAAATAGTTTTGCATAAATGCCATAATTAGCAGAACTGGGAAGCCACAGTGTCCGGACAGCTTTTTTACGCTTTCTAAAGTGGAACTGACACAGTGATTCCTCCTTATTCTGTTAATTCTCTGATCTAGTTCGATCACGATTCGAACACATTTGGAAGAAGAGAGTTTTGCATAAATGCCATAATTAGCAGAACTGGGAAGTCACAACTCCCGGACTGCTTCTCTACGCTCTCTAGAGTGGAACTGACACAGTGATTCCTCCTCATTCTGTTATTTCTCTGATCTAGTTCGATCACGATTCGAACACATCTGGAAGAAAATAGTTTTGCATAAATGCCATAATTAGCAGAACTGGGAAGTCACAACTCCCGGACTGCTTCTCTACGCTCTCTAGAGTGGAACTGACACAGTGATTCCTCCTCATTCTGTTATTTCTCTGATCTAGTTCGATCACGATTCGAACACATCTGGAAGAAAATAGTTTTGCATAAATGCCATAATTAGCAGAACTGGGAAGTCACAACTCCCGGACTGCTTCTCTACGCTTTCTAGAGTGGAACTGACACAGTGATTTCTCCTTATTCTGTTAATTCTCTGATCTAGTTCGATCACGATTCGAACACATTTGGAAAGAAAATAGTTTTGCATAAATGTCATAATTAGCAGAACTGAAAAGCCACAGTGTCCGGACAGCTTTTTTACGCTTTCTAAAGTGAAACTGACACAGTGATTTCTCCTTATTCTGTTATTTCTCTGATCTAGTTCGATCACGAGTTGAACACATCTGGAAGAAAATAGTTTTGCATAAATGCCATAATTAGCAGAACTGGGAAGCCACAGTGTCCGGACAGCTTTTCTACGCTCTCTAGAGTGGAACTGACACAGTGATTCCTCCTTTTTCTGTTAATTCTTTGATCTAGTTCGATCACGATTCGAACACATTTGGAAGAAAATAGTTTTGCATAAATTTCATAATTAGCAGAACTGGGAAGTCACAACTCCCGGACAGCTTTTTTACGCTCTCTAGAGTGGAACTGACACAGTGATTCCTCCTTGTTCTGTTAATTCTCTGATCTAGTTCGATCACAATTCGAACACATCTGGAAGAAAATAGTTTTGCATAAATGCCATAATTAGCAGAACTGGGAAGCCACAGTGTCCGGACAGCTTTTCTACGCTCTCTAGAGTGGAACTGACACAGTGATTCCTCCTTTTTCTGTTAAGTCTCTGATCTAGTTCGATCACGATTTGAACACATCTGGAAGAAAATAGTTGTGCATAAATGCCATAATTAGCAGAACTGGGAAGTCACAGTTTCCGGACAGCTTTTTTACGCTCTCTAGAGTGGTACTGACACAGTGATTTCTCTTTGTTCTGTTAATTCTCTGATCTAGTTCGATCACAATTCGAACACATCTGGAAGAAAATAGTTTTGCATAAATGCCATAAATAGCAGAACTGGGAAGTCACAACTCCCGGACTGATTCTCTACGCTCTCTAGAGTGGAACTGACACAGTGATTCCTCCTTGTTCTGTCAATTCTCTTATCTAGTTCGATCACAATTCGAACACATCTGGAAGAAAATAGTTTTGCATAAATGCCATAAATAGCAGAACTGGGAAGTCACAACTCCCGGACTGATTCTCTACGCTCTTTAGAGTGGAACTGACACAGTGATTCCTCCTTTTTCTGTTAATTCTCTGATCTAGTTCGATCACGATTCGAACACATCTGGACATCTGGAAGAAAATAGTTTTGCATAAATGCCATAATTAGCAGAACTGGGAAGTCACAACTCCCGGACTGCTTCTCTACGCTCTCTAGAGTGAAACTGACACAGTAATTCCTCCTTTTTTCTGTTATTTCTCTGATCTAGTCCGATCACAATTCGAACACATCTGGAAGAAAATAGTTTTGCATAAATGCCATAATTAGCAGAACTGGGAACCCACAGTTTCCGGACAGCTTTTCTACCGTCTCTAGAGTGGTACTGACACAGTGATTCCTCCTTATTCTGTTAATTCTCTTATCTAGTTCGATCACGATTCGAACACATCTGGAAGAAAATAGTTTTGCATAAATGCCATAATTAGCAGAACTGGGAAGTCACAACTCCCGGACTGCTTCTCTACGCTCTCTAGAGTGGAACTGACACAGTGATTCCTCCTTATTCTGTTAATTCTCTGATCTAGTTCGATCACGATTTGAACACATCTGGAAGAAAATAGTTTTGCATAAATGCCATAATTAGCAGAACTGGGAAGTCACAACTTTCGGACAGCTTTTCTACGCTCTCTAAAGTGGAACTGGCACAGTGATTCCTTCTTGTTCTGTTAATTCTCTGATCTAGTTCGATCACGATTCGAACACATTTGGAAGAAAATACTTTTGCATAAATGCCAAAATTAGCAGAACTGGGAAGTCACAGTTTCCGGACAGCTTTTCTACGCTCTCTAAAGTGGAACTGACACAGTGATTCCTTCTTGTTCTGTTAATTCTCTGATCTAGTTCGATCACGATTCGAAGAAAATAGTTTTGCAAAAATGCCATAATTAGCAGAACTGGGAAGTCACAATTTCCGGACTGCTTCACTACGCTATCTAGATCGGAACTGACACACGACACAGTGATTCCTCCTTATTCTGTTATTTCTCTGATCTAGTTCGATCACGATTCGAACACATCTGGAAAAAAATAGTTTTGTATAAATGCCATAATTAGCAGAACTGGGAAGCCACAGTGTCCGGACAGCTTTTTTACGCTTTCTAGAGTGGAACTGACCCAGTGATTCCTTCTTTTTCTGTTATTTCTCTGATCTCGTTTGATCACGATTCGAACACATCTGGAAGAAAATAGTTTTGCATAAATGCCATAATTAGCAGAACTGGGAAGCCACAGTGTCCGGACAGCTTTTTTACGCTTTCTAAAGTGGAACTGACACAGTGATTCCTCCTTATTCTGTTAATTCTCTGATCTAGTTCGATCACGATTCGAACACATTTGGAAGAAGAGAGTTTTGCATAAATGCCATAATTAGCAGAACTGGGAAGTCACAACTCCCGGACTGCTTCTCTACGCTCTCTAGAGTGGAACTGACACAGTGATTCCTCCTCATTCTGTTATTTCTCTGATCTAGTTCGATCACGATTCGAACACATCTGGAAGAAAATAGTTTTGCATAAATGCCATAATTAGCAGAACTGGGAAGTCACAACTCCCGGACTGCTTCTCTACGCTCTCTAGAGTGGAACTGACACAGTGATTCCTCCTCATTCTGTTATTTCTCTGATCTAGTTCGATCACGATTCGAACACATCTGGAAGAAAATAGTTTTGCATAAATGCCATAATTAGCAGAACTGGGAAGTCACAACTCCCGGACTGCTTCTCTACGCTTTCTAGAGTGGAACTGACACAGTGATTTCTCCTTATTCTGTTAATTCTCTGATCTAGTTCGATCACGATTCGAACACATTTGGAAAGAAAATAGTTTTGCATAAATGTCATAATTAGCAGAACTGAAAAGCCACAGTGTCCGGACAGCTTTTTTACGCTTTCTAAAGTGGAACTGACACAGTGATTCCTTCTTATTCTGTTATTTCTCTGATCTCGTTCGATCACGATTCGAACACATCTGGAAGAAAATAGTTTTGCATAAATGCCATAATTAGCAGAACTGGGAAGCCACAGTTTCCGGACAGCTTTTCTACGCTCTCTAGAGTGGAACTGAGATAAGGGATCGGATGTACAGATAAGGATGTCAACAGGCCGATAGCTGTTTCGTCGTCCCTGCTGAAGTTGTTGATGCGAGTCAGTCTACGACGCGCTCAAGTGACGCTGGAAGCTGCACAACCGGAGGAGCAGGGAGGATTTCGACGAGGATTCTCCTGTGCCGACCACATCCTCGTGGTTCGGGAAGTCATCTACCGCTGCTACCGTGACAACTTGCGCTGCTACATGGTGTTCATCGACTTCAGCAAAGCATACGACAGCATCGGACACAACGACGCCTGGTTGGCTTTGGAGGCCCAAGGAGTACACCCCGCATCTGCGTACACTCCTCCTTAACTGCGTTCGCTGTTTTCTTATCTGCGTACACTCCTCCTTAACTGCGTTCGCTGTTTTCTTATCTGCGTACACTCCTCATTGACTGCGTACGCTGTTTTCTTTTCTGCGTACACTTCTCCTTAACTGCGTACGCTGTTTTCTTTTCTGCGTTGTTTATCAGCCTTATTCCGACATGTACATACAATGGTAGCATGATAGGTTATCTGGAAGCACACACAATCCTACAGTGGGGTATTGGGGCTCCTTGGCTGGAACAGTGCGGCGCGAGTCCTGACTGTTCATGGTAGATGGGCGTGAACATCGCGAAGTGACCAGTTCCTGATGCGAGGCGTGGTAGAAGATCTTAAAAGACTGCCGCCGCCGATGGTAGGGCTCTCAGAGGGTGAGAGTGGGTTCACGCGCCCCACCGGGAGGTAGTGGAATTCGGTAGAACAATTGCCCGCGAGGGGAATCGAACCAGCGACCGTTCACTTAGCAAGCTGTGACGCTATCCACTTGGCCAACCCGGCCCCCTTATCTGCGTACACTCCTCCTTAACTGCGTACGCTGTTTTCCTATCTGCGTACACTCCTCCTTAATTGCGTACGCTGTTTCCCTCTCTGCGTACACTCCCCCTTAACTGCGTACGCTGTTTTCTTATCTGCGTACACTCCTCTTCAACTGCGTACGTTGTTTTCCTATCTGCGTACACTTCTCCTTAACTGCGTCTGCTGTTTTCTTATCTGCGTACACTCCTCCTTAACTGCGTTCGCTGTTTTCTTATCTGCGTTCACTCCTCCTTAACTGCGTACGCTGTTTTCCTATCTGCGTACACTCCTCCTTAACTGCGTACGCTGTTTTCTTTTCTGCGTACACTCCTCTTCAACTGCGTACGTTGTTTTCCTATCTGCGTACACTCCTCCTTAACTGCGTACGCTGTTTTCTTTTCTGCGTACACTCCTCTTCAACTGCGTACGTTGTTTTCCTATCTGCGTACACTTCTCCTTAACTGCGTCTGCTGTTTTCTTATCTGCGTACACTCCTCCTTAACTGCGTTCGCTGTTTTCTTATCTGCGTACACTCCTCCATAACTGCGTACGCTGTTTTCCTATCTGCGTACACTCCCCCTTAACTGCGTACGCTGTTTTCTTATCTGCGTACACTCCTCCTTAACTGCGTACGCTGTTTTCCTATCTGCGTACACTTCTCCTTAACTGCGTACACTGTTTTCTAATCTGCGTACACTCCTCCTTAACTGCGTACGCTGTTTTCTTATCTGCGTACACTCCTCCTTAACTGCGTTCGCTGTTTTCTTATCTGCGTACACTCCTCCTTAACTGCGTACGCTGTTTTCCTATCTGCGTACACTTCTCCTTAACTGCGTACGCTGTTTTCTTATCTGCGTACACTCCTCCTTAACTGCGTTCGCTGTTTTCCTATCTGCGTACACTTCTCCTTAACTGCGTACGCTGTTTTCTTATCTGCGTACACTCCTCCTTAACTGCGTACGCTGTTTTCTTATCTGCGTACACCCCCCCCCCCTTAACTGCGTACGCTGTTTTCTAATCTGCGTACACTCCTCCTTAACTGCGTACGCTGTTTTCTTATCTGCGTACACTCCTCCTTAACTGCGTTCGCTGTTTTCTTTTCTGCGTACACTCCTCCTTAACTGCGTCTGCTGTTTTCTTATCTGCGTACACTCCTCCTTAACTGCGTTCGCTGTTTTCTTATCTGCGTTCACTCCTCCTTAACTGCGTACGCTGTTTTCCTATCTGCGTACACTCCTCCTTAACTGCGTACGCTGTTTTCTTTTCTGCGTACACTCCTCTTCAACTGCGTACGTTGTTTTCCTATCTGCGTACACTCCTCCTTAACTGCGTACGCTGTTTTCTTTTCTGCGTACACTCCTCTTCAACTGCGTACGTTGTTTTCCTATCTGCGTACACTTCTCCTTAACTGCGTCTGCTGTTTTCTTATCTGCGTACACTCCTCCTTAACTGCGTTCGCTGTTTTCTTATCTGCGTACACTCCTCCATAACTGCGTACGCTGTTTTCCTATCTGCGTACACTCCCCCTTAACTGCGTACGCTGTTTTCTTATCTGCGTACACTCCTCCTTAACTGCGTACGCTGTTTTCCTATCTGCGTACACTTCTCCTTAACTGCGTACACTGTTTTCTAATCTGCGTACACTTCTCCTTAACTGCGTACGCTGTTTTCTTATCTGCGTACACTCCTCCTTAACTGCGTTCGCTGTTTTCTTATCTGCGTACACTCCTCCTTAACTGCGTACGCTGTTTTCCTATCTGCGTACACTTCTCCTTAACTGCGTACGCTGTTTTCTTATCTGCGTACACTCCTCCTTAACTGCGTTCGCTGTTTTCCTATCTGCGTACACTTCTCCTTAACTGCGTACGCTGTTTTCTTATCTGCGTACACTCCTCCTTAACTGCGTACGCTGTTTTCTTATCTGCGTACACCCCCCCCCCCTTAACTGCGTACGCTGTTTTCTAATCTGCGTACACTCCTCCTTAACTGCGTACGCTGTTTTCTTATCTGCGTACACTCCTCCTTAACTGCGTTCGCTGTTTTCTTTTCTGCGTACACTCCTCCTTAACTGCGTACGCTGTTTTCCTATCTGCGTACACTTCTCCTTAACTGCGTACACTGTTTTCTTATCTGCGTACACTCCTCCTTAACTGCGTACGCTGTTTTCTTATCTGCGTACACTCCTCCTTAACTGCGTTCGCTGTTTTCTTTTCTGCGTACACTCCTCCTTAACTGCGTACACTGTTTTCTTATCTGCGTACACTCTTCCTTAACTGCGTACGCTGTTTTCTTTTCTGCGTACACTCCTCCTTAACTGCGTACGCTGTTTTCCTATCTGCGTACACTTCTCCTTAACTGCGTACGCTGTTTTCTTATCTGCGTACACTCCTCCTTAACTGCGTTCGCTGTTTTCCTATCTGCGTACACTTCTCCTTAACTGCGTACGCTGTTTTCTTATCTGCGTACACTCCTCCTTAACTGCGTACGCTGTTTTCTTATCTGCGTACACCCCCCCCCCTTAACTGCGTACGCTGTTTTCTAATCTGCGTACACTCCTCCTTAACTGCGTACGCTGTTTTCTTATCTGCGTACACTCCTCCTTAACTGCGTTCGCTGTTTTCTTTTCTGCGTACACTCCTCCTTAACTGCGTACACTGTTTTCTTATCTGCGTACACTCTTCCTTAACTGCGTACGCTGTTTTCTTTTCTGCGTACACTCCTCCTTAACTGCGTACGCTGTTTTCCTATCTGCGTACACTTCTCCTTAACTGCGTAAGCTGTTTTCTCATCTGCGTACACTCCTCTTTAACTGCGTACGCTGTTTTCTTATCTGCGTACACTCTTCCTTAACTGCGTACGCTGTTTTCCTATCTGCGTACACTCCTCCTTAACTGCGTACGCTGTTTTCTTTTCTGCGTACACTCCTCTTTAACTGCGTACGCTGTTTTCCTATCTGCGTACACTTCTCCTTAACTGCGTACGCTGTTTTCTTATCTGCGTACACTCCTCCTTAACTGCGTACGCTGTTTTCTTGTCTACGTACACTCCTCCCTAACTGCTACCAACCACGGGATGGCACGACGTGGAGTTTACCAAAGTAATGCCACTGCCGGAATCGCCCTGAAAATGAAAGATGAAAATGAATTGTGATTAGACTGTGTATATTGGAGGACTGTAGGAAAACCCCGGATTCAAACGACTGAAAAAAGTTTCAGTCAACACACTCCATAGAGGACAGCAGGCGCCGTGCAAAACACGATCCTCCCATCTTCGCTTATCCTCCTCGCATGGAAATGTGCGCAGCCCGCTCTCCACTCGTAGATCCGGCGTCGCCTCGTAATGCGCCACTGTTCCTTTAAAAGCGGGATGGTAGACAACGTCACTTTGACTGTGAACGTTAAAAAAAACATGAAGTAATTTTCAGTCTGAAAAAAAACAATCAGTTTATCACACATAAATCACTAAGGCAATTGAATAGGAACGCCAAGCCGATTATAAAAGCAGTCGTGCTAAACTTGAAGATCTACGGTACGATCGAGGGGATTACGGTAATTAATAATACGGTGGTTGTATACGCGTATATGGTCATAATGAAGTACGGCAAGTATACGGTAATCGTTACGCAACGGCGACGACGGTAGATTGGGGAAGCCTGGTGTTTGCGACGGAAGGGGCTATCGAACTGCGACCCTGCAAAGGTCAATCGATTATCACAAATTCGCTTCACAAAAATATACATGTATGTGAATGTTTCTGAAGATCTTCTGACGGCAAAAAGTGATACTTTTCCTTTACTTCCTCCAGATTTTGGTTTTTATCAGGAAGGATTGTGGAAAGTCACTTTGATCGGTTTCGCAAATTTTTCCGACTCTTCACCTTGAAGCTGTTTCTCTCCAGCGTAACTGCCGCGTCGCAGAGGAGGAGTCGAATGAAGCACTCCCGGTACTCGCGACTCCGCCAGAAGTACACATAGTAGTTGAGAGAGTACGAGATCAACCCTGCAAAGATCTTTTTAGAGTGGGGGGGGTCGTCTTTCTCATACATAATTGATTGCTCATAATTTTGTGTGACGCGGATATATATTTTTTTATTATTATAGTAACTCAATCGTAAGTATCCGGCCATCCGGCGTCTCGACTTTGGGTTTTTCTTAGAAAATACATACATCATACCGTCTCGAAATAGTAGCTGTTTCAAAATGTAATCTATAGCGAAATGAAATCGTTCCCAAACTGAGTTATGGTCTTTCGACTGTTACTGTAAATAGAGATAGAGAGAGAGGAGACAGAGACGGAGAGAGAGAGAGAGAAAGACGGAGAGAGAGACGGAGAGAGAAAGAGAGACGGAGAGAGAGAGAGAGAGAGAGAGAGAGAGAGAGAGAGGGAGGGAGGGAGGAAATGGCTAACCTGGAATGACTGCATATGCGTTGGCGTCAATCATGGTTTCCTCTGAGACTTGAAAGAATTCGAGTGACATGATGATTGCACTACTTAAAATAGACGAGAAGAAGAACACGATAACCTAAAGATAAAAAATAACGATTATTCCCCCAAAAAATTCTAACCCCGTTCAGAGGCCGATTTTTGAGTGTTTTTGCATATAACAATATTCACATTTAGTATAAAAATAACTCTGCATTTTGAATATGGTGTTGTGTATTTTACTGTTCAACGTGTAGGCGGTCTTTCAATGTCCTTCAAGCACTTTTCCAAACCACTGCATAACAAGTCGTTTGTTATTGAAAATCAAGCTCGTCTACAATACAACTTCTAAAATGTCAAAAACCACTGTTTTTTTTAGTTTTAAAACTTTCAAACAATTATCTTCGTTTCGTTTAGAAGTCGAATTTCGGGTTGCACCTAATATTCACATTTGTCTTTTCGTTTATCAAATAACTCGTTTTGTTAGGCTCAAGTACATACCCACATCTAAAATGTCACTTGTGAATGAGAACAAAACGAATAAACTTTTTTTTAAACTGTGTGTTGCGATCGAAACACGATTTAGCGTACTGTAACTTTACACATCACATCATTTATGCGTGTTCGTTATCTACTCCGATCACAAGCTTTGACCATTCGGCCGTGACGTCCCGGCCCGGGCCGTGACATAGCGTGACATTGATTATATCTCGTTATCTGATTGAACTTAAAATAAACCAAGAACACCATTGAATTCAGCATGCATGATTTCCCCGGAAAGCATATTTCAATCTCATTTTCATCATTCAAATTGACACCCGGGTGCCAATGTGAGAAACACGATTCAGTATAAAAAGAAGCCGCTGTGATAGAAGTCACATTGAGTATAGACAAACAAACTTTTGGATTTATACCTATCTATATATTGTTGATCTGTTTACAAAATATCACAGTAAAGATTATTTTTCTCATCGAGAAAATTCGATGCAAAATGGCTGTTTCAAATTGACAACTTTCGTTCTATACGCTTTTCACTTGCTCAATGACATCCGATCGAAACGGAAACTGCACCACTGAATTTCCCATGTTTCACTCCATCTTATGATAATGTTGTTTCAGCATTTCGTTTTCATGATTTCCACTATGTTTTCACACTCGAGTCTTATTTCGAGAACCCGGTGCAATAGGGGAGGGGCGGGGCGTAAAGGAGTCGCGTCTCTCTGGCTGTGCCCTGCCACAGGCGGGCGAGACTGCGATGCGATAACATGTATGACTTCCCTCATTTTAGTTCATGAAATCAAAACTGATCAAACTGAAATTGTTTTCAGTTTGTTACAAACATTTTGAGCTTCAAAAAGAGGTCTCATAAGGCATGACGCAACACGCAGTCTTCGGAAGTATGGCCGCATTGTCGCGGTTAAAGCTTGAGTTGTCATTGTACGTTATTCGCAAATGAAATAGCACAAGAGTGAGCCCGGCTGATACCGGTGTGGGTAGGAAATGGTAAGCACATCGGAAAATTTTCAAAAAATAGCAAATCTTCTGGCATCTGCAGCTCTTTAGTGTTTGAGAAACCAGATTTGAATTTGTGCGCATCGGCTTTCTCTCATTGAGACAAGTAAAATGACGTCTTCGGTTTTTAATTTGGACCATTTTGAACGAAATCAGTGTCGCCACTCCGGCTGGAATTGGCAGCTCAACTTGTGTGATCACGAAAATACCACGCACTTATTACAGTTTCGGTTTTCACTCTCTTCGTGCAGCACGGTATCTAATCTTTGCCTGACTCTTTTCTTCTCTTCTATCGTGTGTTCTCTAACCCTCTCGCGTCCGGTTCTCACTCTCTTACACAGTCTCTCATATCGAGTCTCCACTCACACCCAAGCCCAACTCTGCCTGTAGCGTGCTACAGGCGGATGAGGGGAGCGAGTGAATAGAGAATGTAGTTGTGTGAAACAAACGCTAATGATACAGTACCTCGCACACATTATCCCTGTACTGTTTACAATCTTGAACTAACTTGAAACATTGAAGTTAGTTTATTGTCATATGCTTACCGCGTTTTGAAACAGACACGAAAGACTGATCTGAAACTGAAAGATTGCATTTTCAAGTGTTAGTTTCTTATGTCCTTATGAGACCTCTTTTTGAAGCTCGAAATGTTTGTGACAAACTGATAACAATTTCAGATTGATCAGTGTTGTGTTGATTTCATGAGTTTTAATGGGGGAAGTCAGACATGTTATCGCGTCGCAGTCCCGCCCGCCTGTGGCAGGGCACAGCCAGAGAGACGCGACTCCCCTACGCCCCGCCCCCTCCCCTCTCGCATCGGGTTCTCGAAACAAGACTCATGTGTGAAAAAGTTGTGAAAATCATGAAAACGGAATGTTAGAACAACAGTATTATAGGAATGAGTGAAAGATGGGAAGTTCAGTGGTGCAGTTCCCATTTCGATCGGACGTCATTGAGGCCAAGAAAAGCGTAGAGATCGAAATATGTCAATTTGAAACAGCCACTTTGCATCGAATTTTCTCCATGAGTGAAATAAATTTATATGGGATATTTTATAAACAGATCAACAATGTATAGATACGTATGAATCCAAAAGTTTGTTTATCTATACTCAATGTGACTTCAATCACAGTGGTTTCTTTTCATGCTGAATCGTGTTTCTCACATGGACACCCGGGTGTCAATTTGAATGATGAAAATGAGATTGAAATATGCTTTTCGGGCAAATTATGCATGCTGAATTTATTGGTGTTGTTGGTTTATTTTTAGTTCGATCAGATAACGATATATAATCAATGTCACGCTATGTCACGGCCCGGGCCGGGACGTCACGGCCGAATGGTCAAAGCTTGTGATCGGGACAGTATTAATTATTTATGAGATTATTCAGACCGCGCAGCTGAGATTGCATGTGATTAAGTGGCGCGAATGTCTAATTGAAAGGCTATCATTATAAAACGATATAGTCTAGGTCTCTAAATGTCATAGAAAACCATATTTTGTGAGTCATATTCCACATTGTATACAGTTAATACTGTCAAAAAAAATTTGTACTTTTCGTGAACAGAAAAAAATTGAAGTCTGCACTTGCCTGCACAATAAGTGTGTTGAGCATCTTCTTTTGAGATGCGAGGGAAGACGCGTCGGCGCCAGCAGGAACTGGAAAATATCTAATTATTTGCTATTGGATCATGTTTGATACAGATAGCCTAGGGTCAGCTCAAAGTAGTCGTGCGAACGCAAGATTTCTTGCAATAGCGATTGCGACGCGATGTTAGGCTTGGCTCATCAGTATGTGCCACATTTTTTTAAAAACAAAAAACTGTTCAAATCACACGTTTCTTGAATTAGAGGCTAATTTATTTCGATCTCCCACTGTTCAATTTCGATACGCGCTCGTTTGCCGAAAACGCCGCCGCTTCTTCTAGGCTGGAGTACCACGACCGTACAAAATCTCTTCCTCTCGCTTCTTCTCTCAGTTCTTTTTTTCGAATTGATCGCTTGAACAGTTTTTATGTGTTAATTTGTTTGTGTGACGCAGTTTGTTTTCTGTAACACATTCGTTCATTCAACAACTTGAAAGTTACTCATGCATAGCACATCTACGTATAAATAATATGAATCTTGCGAAAATTATGACTTCCCGTTCGAAAAATCAAATCAAAAATCAAAGACCCTCACCGAACAAGTAGAGTTTCGTGTAGGTGACAGCATAGATGAGTACAGTGAGTGCGCATAATATCATGCTAGTCTTGTTCCATATAGGGAGGACAGTGTCCGAAAGAGCCATGGGGAAAATGCACGGGTTGATGATCGATGCAGAGGTATTCAGCGCCGAGAACACCTGAATAGTAACTGTTAGTGACATTATGTCTTGAAGCTGCTCGAATCGAGGCAGTTCTGGGTCGTCGGGAATGTAAACTCTGTCCGGGTTTTTTTTTCAACTTTCATTTTACACATATTTTTGTCATGATAAACTCGCGATCGGAAAGAGAAAGTGCGCAAATCGTTTCTCTCTCCCCCTTTCTCCCTCTCTCTCTTTCTTCCTCACTCCTTCTCTCCCTCTCTCTCCCTCCATCTTTCCACGATCAGAAAAGCAGAGACAGAATTATAAAACAGAGAGTAAAAAATTGCTCAACGCTAACCTAGATACTAACAATTGAACAGAATAATAGAAATGACATTACTTACCAGATAGAACAGTCCATACGCTACTCCAGGTAGATACAAGAGAACGAGGTAGGCCTTGGTGCGCCATATACGGTATCTGCAGCCACAGTTATGTAGTAGTTGGTGAATTTTTACACACCGTGCCTTTATCATTTATGTTTTGCAGTTACTTACTTTTTTCAAATGTTTTCCAGCATTACTCGCATATAAATTGCCTCTTTATGTAACTTTTTAAGTTTTCTTATTGTTACAAACAAACTTTTTGTCAATTGTAAATAAATAATGTTACCGAAAGGGGAATGATATAGCCAATTGACGGTCAATTGAGAGGGCAACAATTGCATACACTTCCACATTCTCAATGAAAACATATCCAGCATTCCAATAAAAACAGTAATCCTGGAAATCAACGTTTATCATTATGCAAAGAATCGTTTGTTTTATCCGCTGTTAGTGAAACACACCTGTCTCGATTCGGTCAGTCCGAATGTCATTCTGACCCATGATTGAAGCTCGAACCACAAACATATGAGATCGCAAAATGCTAGCATTGCTAGGAGAAAACCTGGAAAACAATAGTCCGATTGAACTAATAACTCAAAATCACAAAATAGCTATTTGAGTGCAACCCGTATTACGATCGCTGACAGTGGAAAAAATTGTCAGCGAGTGGAATGTGAAATGTGGGATAAATGCGATTGACTTACTACACACAATCCTTTCTACAACATGTACGATGTTGTAATCACAAGACTACAACACAAGTAGATTACAACACAGCTGAGTGAAAATAACAGAGCGAACTCACCACATTTGTGCTGTAGGGCTTTGAACTTGAGCGTCGCGGCAATGATACAAATATTGCCGAAAGATCCGGCCACTCCAAAAACGATCAGATTGGACTTGATGATATTGAGGGCGACTGTCGACATGTCTGTAATTGAAATAAGGACACATAGCGTAACATGACATGAGAAAAGTGAATAGACAGCTACAGCAACTGCAGTTATACTAAGTGTAAGCGGACGGGCTGCAGTAAAGTACTAAACGTTATGAGGTTACGGCTCTGGAAGACCAGAAATGACAATTCATGTCTGTCAAAAAAGAAAATAGGATTTCTATGAATAACAATATGTATCTTTTCTGTTTTATAGTGTTTTCTGCACGACATAAAACAAAACACAAAATACAAACGTTGGGCGGAATGTACAAAGGTTTAGTCATTTGTCCCCGGATGGGTCCGTAGAGGGTATTGCTCCCTATAGCAAAGCCTCATCCGGTGGGTAACATCTTTCGAGAATCTTCTTTTCTTCTTCCATATAGAGCATGCGGCATTGATCTATCCTCTAACGCGCGAGCCTTATGGACGTAGCCTCTACGGTCGAACGTTCTCGAACTTCTCGCGTCCATTTGCATACTTGCTCCCGGTTGATCCATACATCACCAACATGTTTCGAAATCCAAGAAATTTGCGAGTCATCCAATAGGGCAATTTCAACAGGCTTATTTGGCTCCTCCTCATCGTCTCACAGTGAACGGCTCCAGATATTGAACGATAATAATGACGTACTTCTCTTCCGTTCGCGGGTGCCGCCGTAGCTCTTCAATTCGTTTTCGCTGTGTACCGTTTTTTTCCTCCAATAGAGAATCCGCGCTTCGCCCACTAGTGCACTTCCAACAGCTTATTCGGCGTCGCCTTATCGTCTCGCAGTGAACGGCCTCAAATCATTCGAGGGAGCGCGGAAAGGGGCAACCGCTCGCGGGGACGGGAAAATGAAAAGTGAGATTTATAGGTAGATAAGTTTCAGACACCAAGGCTAAAGCTATATAGTAGTTTGAAGTAATTGTAGGAATAATGGGATCGCGGAGAGCTCAAGAAAATCTAATGATCTGCTACATAGCAGCAAAAAACCTGTGAAATTTCACCATCAAACTCTAACATCACGCTTCAATGGGTTGCATGCAATTCGAAAAATCACCTGTCAATGAATCTTTTTTTTCTTTCAGAAACGGAAGCACATGGGACCCTAAGGCATCACATTACATATTCAAAAACTTTAATTTCCCAAGTTTGAGGTGAAATTCTCCTTGATAGTGCCATAAAGACAAAACATCGGGGAGAAAAAACATATTCTAGCGCGCTACATTAGCTGAACATCACTCATAATTTTCAAATAATACGTGAGAAGGAAAAAACGACGTTGAGTTAACGCCGAGATGTGAAAATACCTCAAAAGTTATGAACTTTTGTCTTTTGGATTTTATGCCGGTAATGGCGGAAATGACGGGAAGATTTAACAACCATCTTTTGCACATTTTTTCCCATCGTGCAGATTCTCTCCTTTTTTACTCGTGAGAAAGTATAGTAATGCGCAAATAACACGACTTTGAAAACATGTTCACTGTTCGCATCACTTCTCTATAAAAAGGTACATTATTCACGGCATACTTTTATGGAAATACGTGACAATTGAACTTGTTTTTTTTCCAATACTCTCTCTATCGTCACGGTGCATTTTAATGACACGCGCACACTGAAAACTGTGCAAAATGTGTGATCAAAGCGAGCTAAATCCGAATAGGACTGAACAGAGCGCGTGACTATCACCGAGTGATTTGCGGTTTCTCGAAAGTGTTTCTTTCATTCAGCGAGTGACGAAAACATACATTTTTCCGACAGAGTAGCGTTATCATCCGCAAAGTCATCAGACATCTGACGTCAGAAGGATGCTCCGTAATCTGGAACGCAGTTTTATTATGGCTAATTCTACTCCGAAAATGTAAAGCGAACACAAACTCATACACAAAAATACGGCGACGTACATCGATTGTAGTCGAGAGAAAATAGGTGAGTATTGAGTCAGTTGAGTGAGAATGTCATAAGAGCGGAATAACATACATGCGTATTATAATAAAGCCAATATGGGGAAACATAAATTACCCTACGCACTACTCATACAATAAACGCCGTACTCATTTGTGATTCTGGGTAGATACCATTCGTAATACCATTCATTTCACAAACCGAGGTAAAGTTATTCAAAGTAGCGGTTTTCAAAAACAACATTTACGTAGAAATCGAAAACACAAAGTCTCAATAAAACAGTTCCGCTTTTCACTCCTTGCTGACATCTATCACTCAAACAATGAACTGAGGTCCACACGTACAGTGACAGTGAGCGACCAATCAACTTTGCTTTTATATAGTTGATATTTATGTAACATAAAAATCACAAACACACAGACAAACGTGAAGTGAACGACTCTGTACAACAAGTGAAATGGATGAGAGAGATATGGAAGAAACTATGGGTGTCTAAATGAACCGAGGTACAACGAGATTACTGTGAACGTACAATCGAGCGAAAAAACGAAACTGCGAGAACGGCATATTACACTGTGAAGTGGGGGGGGGGTGCGTACCCCCAGGGGGTTGTCGGAGGGATGCGCACCCTATGAGGGGGGTCACTGGGTTGAGAGAGATGTACCGTATGCGTGAAAAAGGCCATGTCTATGATTTATTGACTCGGCATGTGCTGCATACGGATCGAGCCCTTGCGCACCTCTTCGATTACCTGAAAACATTAGTTAAACAAATGAGAAGTAAACAAACAGGTAAACAAACAAACAAGTAAACAAACAAGTAAACAAACCTCCTCCTCCTCCTCCTCGAGAATGTTGAGATTCTTGGCGTGGAACCATACGTAGACGTCCGTGAGTAGGGAGACGGAGCGGATACAAGTGTAGAGGAAGTGCATCCTAGAAGGAGGGGGTGAGAGAGAGAGGGG